>CAJVQJ010000007.1:600000-812413 GCA_911387685.1 Dolichovespula media
TCATTATCTTCTTTTTATTGTCTTTATTATCGTCGTTAATATCGTCGTTATTATCGTCGTTAATATCGTCGTTAATATCGTCATTATCATCGTTGTTATCGTCCTTATCATCCTCATAATTATCGTCGTTAATATCGTCGTTATTTTGTCACAATCATCGTCGTTAATGTCGTCGTTATTATCGTCATTATCATCGTTGTTATCATCCTTATCATCCTCATAATTATCGTCGTTAATATCGTCGTTATTTTGTCATAATCATCGACGATAATGTCGTCGTTATTATCGTCATTATCTTCGTTGTTATCGTCATAATTATCATCGTTAATATCGTCGTTATTATTGTCATTATCTTCTTTTTATCGACGTTATTATCGTCGTTAATATCGTCGTTATTATCGTCGTTAATATCGTCATTATCATCGTTGTTATCGTCCTTATTATCCTCATAATTATCGTTGTTAATATCGTCGTTATTTTGTCATAATCATCGTCGTTAATGTCGTCGTTATTATCGTCATTATCTACGTTGTTATCGTCATGAATATTATCGTTAATATCGTCGTTATAATTGTCATTATCTTCTTTTTATTGTCTTTATTATCGTCGTTAATATCGTCGTTATTATCGTCGTTAATATCGTCGTTAATATCGTCATTATCATCGTTGTTATCGTCCTTATTATCCTCATAATTATCGTCGTTAATATCGTCGTTATTTTGTCATAATCATCGTCGTTAATGTCGTCGTTATTATCGTCATTATCTACGTTGTTATCGTCATAAATATCATCGATAATATCGTCGTTATTATTGTCATTATCTTCTTTTTATCGTCGTTTTTAACGTCGTTATTATCGTCGTTAATATCGTCGTTAATATCGTCATTATAATCGTTGTTATCGTCCTTATTATCCTCATAATTATCGTCGTTAATATCGTCGTTATTTTGTCATAAACATCGTCGTTAATGTCGTCGTTATTATCGTCATTATCATCGTTGTTATCATCCTTATCATCCTCATAATTATCGTCGTTAATATCGTCGTTATTTTGTCATAATCATCGACGATAATGTCGTCGTTATTATCGTCATTATCTTCGTTGTTATCGTCATAATTATCATCGTTAATATCGTCGTTATTATTGTCATTATCTTCTTTTTATCGACGTTATTATCGTCGTTAATATCGTCGTTATTATCGTCGTTAATATCGTCATTATCATCGTTGTTATCGTCCTTATTATCCTCATAATTATCGTCGTTAATATCGTCGTTATTTTGTCACAATCATCGTCGTTAATGTCGTCGTTATTATCGTCATTATCATCGTTGTTATCGTCCTTATCATCCTCATAATTATCGTCGTTAATATCGTCGTTATTTTGTCATAATCATCGTCGTTATTATCGTCATTATCTACGTTGTTATCGTCATAAATATTATCGTTAATATCGTCGTTATTATTGTCATTATCTTCTTTTTATTGTCTTTATTATCGTCGTTAATATCGTCGTTATTATCGTCGTTAATATCGTCGTTAATATCGTCATTATCATCGTTGTTATCGTCCTTATTATCCTCATAATTATCGTCGTTAATATCGTCGTTATTTTGTCATAATCATCGTCGTTAATGTCGTCGTTATTATCGTCATTATCTACGTTGTTATCGTCATAAATATCATCGATAATATCGTCGTTATTATTGTCATTATCTTCTTTTTATCGTCGTTATTAACGTCGTTATTATCGTCGTTAATATCGTCGTTAATATCGTCATTATCATCGTTGTTATCGTCCTTATCATCCTCATAATTATCGTCGTTAATATCGTCGTTATTTTGTCATAATCATCGTCGTTAATGTCGTCGTTATTATCGTCATTATCTACGTTGTTATCGTCATAAATATCATCGATAATATCGTCGTTATTATTGTCATTATCTTCTTTTTATCGTCGTTTTTAACGTCGTTATTATCGTCGTTAATATCGTCGTTAATATCGTCATTATAATCGTTGTTATCGTCCTTATCATCCTCATAATTATCGTCGTTAATATCGTCGTTATTTTGTCATAATCATCGTCGTTAATGTCGTCGTTATTATCGTCATTATCTACGTTGTTATCGTCATAAATATCATCGATAATATCGTCGTTATTATTGTCATTATCTTCTTTTTATCGTCGTTATTAACGTCGTTATTATCGTCGTTAATATCGTCGTTAATATCGTCATTATCATCGTTGTTATCGTCCTTATCATTTTCATAATTATCGTCGTTAATATCGTCGTTATTTTGTCATAATCATCGTCGTTAATGTCGTCGTTATTATCGTCATTATCTACGTTGTTATCGTCATAATTATCATCGATACTATCGTCGTTATTATTGTCATTATCTTCTTTTTATCGTCGTTTTTAACGTCGTTATTATCGTCGTTAATATCGTCGTTAATATCGTCATTATAATCGTTGTTATCGTCCATATTATCCTCATAATTATCGTCGTTAATATCGTCGTTATTTTGTCATAAACATCGTCGCTAATGTCGTCGTTATTATCGTCATTATCATCGTTGTTATCGTCCTTATCATCCTCATAATTATCGTCGTTAATATCGTCGTTATTTTGTCATAATCATCGTCGTTAATGTCGTCGTTATTATCGTCATTATCTACGTTGTTATCGTCATAAATATTATCTTTAATATCGTCGTTATTATTGTCATTATCTTCTTTTTATTGTCTTTATTATCGTCGTTAATATCGTCGTTATTATCGTCGTTAATATCGTCGTTAATATCGTCATTATCATCGTTGTTATCGTCCTTATTATCCTCATAATTATCGTCGTTAATATCGTCGTTATTTTGTCATAATCGTCGTCGTTAATGTCGTCGTTATTATCGTCATTATCTACGTTGTTATCGTCATAAATAACATCGATAATATCGTCGTTATTATTGTCATTATCTTCTTTTTATCGTCGTTATTAACGTCGTTATTATCGTCGTTAATATCGTCGTTAATATCGTCATTATCATCGTTGTTATCGTCCTTATCATCCTCATAATTATCGTCGTTAATATCGTCGTTATTTTGTCATAATCATCGTCGTTAATGTCGTCGTTATTATCGTCATTATCTACGTTGTTATCGTCATAAATATTATCTTTAATATCGTCGTTATTATTGTCATTATCTTCTTTTTATTGTCTTTATTATCGTCGTTAATATCGTCGTTATTATCGTCGTTAATATCGTCGTTAATATCGTCATTATCATCGTTGTTATCGTCCTTATCATCCTCATAATTATCGTCGTTAATATCGTCGTTATTTTGTCATAATCATCGTCGTTAATGTCGTCGTTATTATCGTCATTATCATCGTTGTTATCGTCATAAATATCATCGATAATATCGTCGTTATTATTGTCATTATCTTCTTTTTATCGTCGTTATTAACGTCGTTATTATCGTCGTTAATATCGTCGTTATTTTGTCATAAACATCGTCGCTAATGTCGTCGTTATTATCGTCATTATCATCGTTGATATCGTCCTTATCATCCTCATAATTATCGTCGTTAATATCGTCGTTATTTTGTCATAAACATCGTCGCTAATGTCGTCGTTATTATCGTCATTATCATCGTTGTTATCGTCCTTATCATCCTCATAATTATCGTCGTTAATATCGTCGTTATTTTGTCATAATCATCGTCGTTAATGTCGTCGTTATTATCGTCATTATCATCGTTGTTATCATCCTTATCATCCTCATAATTATCGTCGTTAATATCGTCGTTATTTTGTCATAATCATCGTCGTTAATGTCGTCGTTATTATCGTCATTATCTACGTTGTTATCGTCATAAATATTATCTTTAATATCGTCGTTATTATTGTCATTATCTTCTTTTTATTGTCTTTATTATCGTCGTTAATATCGTCGTTATTATCGTCGTTAATATCGTCGTTAATATCGTCATTATCATCGTTGTTATCGTTCTTATTATCCTCATAAATATCGTCGTTAATATCGTCGTTATTTTGTCATAATCGTCGTCGTTAATGTCGTCGTTATTATCGTCATTATCTACGTTGTTATCGTCATAAATAACATCGATAATATCGTCGTTATTATTGTCATTATCTTCTTTTTATCGTCGTTATTAACGTCGTTATTATCGTCGTTAATATCGTCGTTAATATCGTCATTATCATCGTTGTTATCGTCCTTATCATCCTCATAATTATCGTCGTTAATATCGTCGTTATTTTGTCATAATCATCGTCGTTAATGTCGTCGTTATTATCGTCATTATCTACGTTGTTATCGACATAAATATTATCTTTAATATCGTCGTTATTATTGTCATTATATTCTTTTTATTGTCTTTATTATCGTCGTTAATATCGTCGTTATTATCGTCGTTAATATCGTCGTTAATATCGTCATTATCATCGTTGTTATCGTCCTTATTATCCTCATAATTATCGTCGATAATATCGTCGTTATTTTGTCATAATCATCGTCGTTAATGTCGTCGTTATTATCGTCATTATCTACGTTGTTATCGTCATAAATATCATCGATAATATCGTCGTTATTATTGTCATTATCTTCTTTTTATCGTCGTTATTAACGTCGTTATTATCGTCGTTAATATCGTCGTTATTATCGTCGTTAATATCGTTATTATCATCGTTGTTATCGTCCTTATTATCCTCATAATTATCGTCGTTAATATCGTCGTTATTTTGTCACAATCATCGTCGTTAATGTCGTCGTTAATATCGTCATTATCATCGTTGTTATCGTCCTTATCATCCTCATAATTATCGTCGTTAATATCGTCGTTATTTTGTCATAATCATCGTCGTTAATGTCGTCGTTATTTTCGTCATTATCTACGTTGTTATCGTCATAAATATCATCGATAATATCGTCGTTCTTATTGTCATTATCTTCTTTTTATCGTCGTTATTAACGTCGTTATTATCGTCGTTAATATCGTCATTATCATCGTTGTTATCGTCCTTATCATCCTCATAATTATCGTCGTTAATATCGTCGTTATTTTGTCATAATCATCGTCGTTAATGTCGTCGTTATTATCGTCATTATCTACGTTGTTATCGTCATAAATATCATCGATAATATCGTCGTTATTATTGTCATTATCTTCTTTTTATTGTCTTTATTATCGTCGTTAATATCGTCGTTATAATCGTCGTTAATATCGTCGTTAATATCGTCATTATCATCGTTGTTATCGTCCTTATCATCCTCATAATTATCGTCGTTAATATCGTCGTTATTTTGTCATAATCATCGTCGTTAATGTCGTCGTTATTATCGTCATTATCTACGTTGTTATCGTCATAAATATCATCGATAATATCGTCGTTATTATTGTCATTATCTTCTTTTTATCGTCGTTTTTAACGTCGTTATTATCGTCGTTAATATCGTCGTTAATATCGTCATTATAATCGTTGTTATCGTCCTTATTATCCTCATAATTATCGTCGTTAATATCGTCGTTATTTTGTCATAAACATCGTCGTTAATGTCGTCGTTATTATCGTCATTATCATCGTTGTTATCATCCTTATCATCCTCATAATTATCGTCGTTAATATCGTCGTTATTTTGTCATAATCATCGACGATAATGTCGTCGTTATTATCGTCATTATCTTCGTTGTTATCGTCATAATTATCATCGTTAATATCGTCGTTATTATTGTCATTATCTTCTTTTTATCGACGTTATTATCGTCGTTAATATCGTCGTTATTATCGTCGTTAATATCGTCATTATCATCGTTGTTATCGTCCTTATTATCCTCATAATTATCGTCGTTAATATCGTCGTTATTTTGTCACAATCATCGCCGTTAATGTCGTCGTTATTATCGTCATTATCATCGTTGTTATCGTCCTTATCATCCTCATAATTATCGTCGTTAATATCGTCGTTATTTTGTCATAATCATCGTCGTTATTATCGTCATTATCTACGTTGTTATCGTCATAAATATTATCGTTAATATCGTCGTTATTATTGTCATTATCTTCTTTTTATTGTCTTTATTATCGTCGTTAATATCGTCGTTATTATCGTCGTTAATATCGTCGTTAATATCGTCATTATCATCGTTGTTATCGTCCTTATTATCCTCATAATTATCGTCGTTAATATCGTCGTAATTTTGTCATAATCATCGTCGTTAATGTCGTCGTTATTATCGTCATTATCTACGTTGTTATCGTCATAAATATCATCGATAATATCGTCGTTATTATTGTCATTATCTTCTTTTTATCGTCGTTATTAACGTCGTTATTATCGTCGTTAATATCGTCGTTAATATCGTCATTATCATCGTTGTTATCGTCCTTATCATCCTCATAATTATCGTCGTTAATATCGTCGTTATTATTGTCATTATCTTCTTTTTATTGTCTTTATTATCGTCGTTAATATCGTCGTTATTATCGTCGTTAATATCGTCGTTAATATCGTCATTATCATCGTTGTTATCGTCCTTATCATCCTCATAATTATCGTCGTTAATATCGTCGTTATTTTGTCATAATCATCGTCGTTAATGTCGTCGTTATTATCGTCATTATCTACGTTGTTATCGTCATAAATATCATCGATAATATCGTCGTTATTATTGTCATTATCTTCTTTTTATCGTCGTTTTTAACGTCGTTATTATCGTCGTTAATATCGTCGTTAATATCGTCATTATAATCGTTGTTATCGTCCTTATTATCCTCATAATTATCGTCGTTAATATCGTCGTTATTTTGTCATAAACATCGTCGTTAATGTCGTCGTTATTATCGTCATTATCATCGTTGTTATCATCCTTATCATCCTCATAATTATCGTCGTTAATATCGTCGTTATTTTGTCATAATCATCGTCGTTAATGTCGTCGTTATTATCGTCATTATCTACGTTGTTATCGTCATAAATATCATCGATAATATCGTCGTTATTATTGTCATTATCTTCTTTTTATCGTCGTTTTTAACGTCGTTATTATCGTCGTTAATATCGTCGTTAATATCGTCATTATAATCGTTGTTATCGTCCTTATCATCCTCATAATTATCGTCGTTAATATCGTCGTTATTTTGTCACAATCATCGTCGTTAATGTCGTCGTTATTATCGTCATTATCATCGTTGTTATCATCCTTATCATCCTCATAATTATCGTCGTTAATATCGTCGTTATTTTGTCATAATCATCGACGATAATGTCGTCGTTATTATCGTCATTATCTTCGTTGTTATCGTCATAATTATCATCGTTAATATCGTCGTTATTATTGTCATTATCTTCTTTTTATCGACGTTATTATCGTCGTTAATATCGTCGTTATTATCGTCGTTAATATCGTCATTATCATCGTTGTTATCGTCCTTATTATCCTCATAATTATCGTCGTTAATATCGTCGTTATTTTGTCATAATCATCGTCGTTAATGTCGTCGTTATTATCGTCATTATCTACGTTGTTATCGTCATAAATATTATCGTTAATATCGTCGTTATTATTGTCATTATCTTCTTTTTATTGTCTTTATTATCGTCGTTAATATCGTCGTTATTATCGTCGTTAATATCGTCGTTAATATCGTCATTATCATCGTTGTTATCGTCCTTATTATCCTCATAATTATCGTCGTTAATATCGTCGTTATTTTGTCATAATCATCGTCGTTAATGTCGTCGTTATTATCGTCATTATCTACGTTGTTATCGTCATAAATATCATCGATAATATCGTCGTTATTATTGTCATTATCTTCTTTTTATCGTCGTTTTTAACGTCGTTATTATCGTCGTTAATATCGTCGTTAATATCGTCATTATAATCGTTGTTATCGTCCTTATTATCCTCATAATTATCGTCGTTAATATCGTCGTTATTTTGTCATAAACATCGTCGCTAATGTCGTCGTTATTATCGTCATTATCATCGTTGTTATCGTCCTTATCATCCTCATAATTATCGTCGTTAATATCGTCGTTATTTTGTCATAATCATCGTCGTTAATGTCGTCGTTATTATCGTCATTATCTACGTTGTTATCGTCATAAATATTATCTTTAATATCGTCGTTATTATTGTCATTATCTTCTTTTTATTGTCTTTATTATCGTCGTTAATATCGTCATTATCATCGTTGTTATCGTCCTTATCATCCTCATATTTATCGTCGTTAATATCGTCGTTATTTTGTCATAATCATCGTCGTTAATGTCGTCGTTATTATCGTCATTATCTACGTTGTTATCGACATAAATATTATCTTTAATATCGTCGTTATTATTGTCATTATCTTCTTTTTATTGTCTTTATTATCGTCGTTAATATCGTCGTTATTATCGTCGTTAATATCGTCGTTAATATCGTCATTATCATCGTTGTTATCGTCCTTATTATCCTCATAATTATCGTCGTTAATATCGTCGTTATTTTGTCATAATCATCGTCGTTAATGTCGTCGTTATTATCGTCATTATCTACGTTGTTATCGTCATAAATATCATCGATAATATCGTCGTTATTATTGTCATTATCTTCTTTTTATCGTCGTTATTAACGTCGTTATTATCGTCGTTAATATCGTCGTTAATATCGTCATTATCATCGTTGTTATCGTCCTTATCATCCTCATAATTATCGTCGTTAATATCGTCGTTATTTTGTCATAATCATCGTCGTTAATGTCGTCGTTATTATCGTCATTATCTACGTTGTTATCGTCATAAATATCATCGATAATATCGTCGTTATTATTGTCATTATCTTCTTTTTATCGTCGTTTTTAACGTCGTTATTATCGTCGTTAATATCGTCGTTAATATCGTCATTATAATCGTTGTTATCGTCCTTATTATCCTCATAATTATCGTCGTTAATATCGTCGTTATTTTGTCATAAACATCGTCGTTAATGTCGTCGTTATTATCGTCATTATCATCGTTGTTATCATCCTTATCATCCTCATAATTATCGTCGTTAATATCGTCGTTATTTTGTCATAATCATCGTCGTTAATGTCGTCGTTATTATCGTCATTATCTACGTTGTTATCGTCATAAATATCATCGATAATTCGTCGTTATTATTGTCATTATCTTCTTTTTATCGTCGTTATTAACGTCGTTATTATCGTCGTTAATATCGTCGTTAATATCGTCATTATCATCGTTGTTATCGTCCTTATCATCCTCATAATTATCGTCGTTAATATCGTCGTTATTTTGTCATAATCATCGTCGTTAATGTCGTCGTTATTATCGTCATTATCTACGTTGTTATCGTCATAAATATCATCGATAATATCGTCGTTATTATTGTCATTATCTTCTTTTTATCGTCGTTATTAACGTCGTTATTATCGTCGTTAATATCGTCGTTATTTTGTCATAAACATCGTCGCTAATGTCGTCGTTATTATCGTCGTTATCATCGTTGTTATCGTCCTTATCATCCTCATAATTATCGTCGTTAATATCGTCGTTATTTTGTCATAATCATTGTCGTTAATGTCGTTGTTATTATCGTCATTATCTTCGTTGTTATCGTCCTTATTATCCTCATAATTATCGTCGTTAATATCGTCGTTATTTTGTCATAAACATCGTCGCTAATGTCGTCGTTATTATCGTCATTATCATCGTTGTTATCGTCCTTATCATCCTCATAATTATCGTCGTTAATATCGTCGTTATTTTGTCATAATCATCGTCGTTAATGTCGTCGTTATTATCGTCATTTTCATCGTTGTTATCATCCTTATCATCCTCATAATTATCGTCGTTAATATCTTCGTTATTTTGTCATAATCATCGACGATAATGTCGTCGTTAATATCGTCATTATCTACGTTGTTATCGTCATAAATATTATCTTTAATATCGTCGTTATTATTGTCATTATCTTCTTTTTATTGTCTTTATTATCGTCGTTAATATCGTCGTTATTATCGTCGTTAATGTCGTCGTTATTATCGTCATTATCATCGTTGTTATCGTCCTTATCATCCTCATAATTATCGTCGTTAATATCGTCGTTATTTTGTCATAATCATCGTCGTTAATGTCGTCGTTATTATCGTCATTATCTACGTTGTTATCGTCATAAATATTATCGTTAATATCGTCGTTATTATTGTCATTATCTTCTTTTTATTGTCTTTATTATCGTCGTTAATATCGTCGTTATTATCGTCGTTAATATCGTCGTTAATATCGTCATTATCATCGTTGTTATCGTCCTTATTATCCTCATAATTATCGTCGTTAATATCGTCGTTAATTTGTCATAATCATCGTCGTTAATGTCGTCGTTATCATCGTCATTATCTACGTTGTTATCGTCATAAATATCATCGATAATATCGTCGTTATTATTGTCATTATCTTCTTTTTATCGTCGTTATTAACGTCGTTATTATCGTCGTTAATATCGTCGTTAATATCGTCATTATCATCGTTGTTATCGTCCTTATCATCCTCATAATTATCGTCGTTAATATCGTCGTTATTTTGTCATAATCATCGTCGTTAATGTCGTCGTTATTATCGTCATTATCTACGTTGTTATCGTCATAAATATCATCGATAATATCGTCGTTATTATTGTCATTATCTTCTTTTTATCGTCGTTTTTAACGTCGTTATTATCGTCGTTAATATCGTCGTTAATATCGTCATTATAATCGTTGTTATCGTCCTTATTATCCTCATAATTATCGTCGTTAATATCGTCGTTATTTTGTCATAATCATCGTCGTTAATGTCGTCGTTATTATCGTCATTATCTACGTTGTTATCGACATAAATATTATCTTTAATATCGTCGTTATTATTGTCATTATCTTCTTTTTATTGTCTTTATTATCGTCGTTAATATCGTCGTTATTATCGTCGTTAATATCGTCGTTAATATCGTCATTATCATCGTTGTTATCGTTTTTATTATCCTCATAATTATCGTCGTTAATATCGTCGTTATTTTGTCATAATCATCGTCGTTAATGTCGTCGTTATTATCGTCATTATCTACGTTGTTATCGTCATAAATATCATCGATAATATCGTCGTTATTATTGTCATTATCTTCTTTTTATCGTCGTTATTAACGTCGTTATTATCGTCGTTAATATCGTCGTTAATATCGTCATTATCATCGTTGTTATCGTCCTTATCATCCTCATAATTATCGTCGTTAATATCGTCGTTATTTTGTCATAATCATCGTCGTTAATGTCGTCGTTATTATCGTCATTATCTACGTTGTTATCGTCATAAATATCATCGATAATATCGTCGTTATTATTGTCATTATCTTCTTTTTATCGTCGTTATTAACGTCGTTATTATCGTCGTTAATATCGTCGTTATTTTGTCATAAACATCGTCGCTAATGTCGTCGTTATTATCGTCATTATCATCGTTGTTATCGTCCTTATCATCCTCATAATTATCGTCGTTAATATCGTCGTTATTTTGTCATAATCATTGTCGTTAATGTCGTCGTTATTATCGTCATTATCTTCGTTGTTATCGTCCTTATTATCCTCATAATTATCGTTGTTAATATCGTCGTTATTTTGTCATAAACATCGTCGCTAATGTCGTCGTTATTATCGTCATTATCATCGTTGTTATCGTCCTTATCATCCTCATAATTATCGTCGTTAATATCGTCGTTATTTTGTCATAATCATCGTCGTTAATGACGTCGTTATAATCGTCATTATCATCGTTGTTATCATCCTTATCATCCTCATAATTATCGTCGTTAATATCGTCGTTATTTTGTCATAATCATCGACGATAATGTCGTCGTTAATATCGTCATTATCTACGTTGTTATCGTCATAAATATTATCTTTAATATCGTCGTTATTATTGTCATTATCTTCTTTTTATTGTCGTTATTATCGTCGTTAATATCGTCGTTATTATCGTCGTTAATATCGTCGTTAATATCGTCATTATCATCGTTGTTATCGTCCTTATCATCCTCATAATTATCGTCGTTAATATCGTCGTTATTTTGTCATAATCATCGTCGTTAATGTCGTCGTTATTATCGTCATTATCTACGTTGTTATCGTCATAAATATCATCGATAATATCGTCGTTATTATTGTCATTATCTTCTTTTTATCGTCGTTTTTAACGTCGTTATTATCGTCGTTAATATCGTCGTTAATATCGTCATTATAATCGTTGTTATCGTCCTTATTATCCTCATAATTATCGTCGTTAATATCGTCGTTATTTTGTCATAAACATCGTCGTTAATGTCGTCGTTAATATCGTCATTATCATCGTTGTTATCGTCCTTATTATCCTCATAATTATCGTCGTTAATATCGTCGTTATTTTGTCATAATCATCGTCGTTAATGTCGTCGTTATTATCGTCATTATCTACGTTGTTATCGTCATAAATATCATCGATAATATCGTCGTTATTATTGTCATTATCTTCTTTTTATCGTCCTTTTTAACGTCGTTATTATCGTCGTTAATATCGTCGTTAATATCGTCATTATAATCGTTGTTATCGTCCTTATCATCCTCATAATTATCGTCGTTAATATCGTCGTTATTTTGTCACAATCATCGTCGTTAATGTCGTCGTTATTATCGTCATTATCATCGTTGTTATCGTCCTTATCATCCTCATAATTATCGTCGTTAATATCGTCGTTATTTTGTCATAATCATCGTCGTTAATGTCGTCGTTATTATCGTCATTATCTACGTTGTTATCGTCGTAAATATTATCGTTAATATCGTCGTTATTATTGTCATTATCTTCTTTTTATTGTCTTTATTATCGTCGTTAATATCGTCGTTATTATCGTCGTTAATATCGTCGTTAATATCGTCATTATCATCGTTGTTATCGTCCTTATTATCCTCATAATTATCGTCGTTAATATCGTCGTTAATTTGTCATAATCATCGTCGTTAATGTCGTCGTTATTATCGTCATTATCTACGTTGTTATCGTCATAAATATCATCGATAATATCGTCGTTATTATTGTCATTATCTTCTTTTTATCGTCGTTATTAACGTCGTTATTATCGTCGTTAATATCGTCGTTAATATCGTCATTATCATCGTTGTTATCGTCCTTATCATCCTCATAATTATCGTCGTTAATATCGTCGTTATTTTGTCATAATCATCGTCGTTAATGTCGTCGTTATTATCGTCATTATCTACGTTGTTATCGTCATAAATATCATCGATAATATCGTCGTTATTATTGTCATTATCTTCTTTTTATCGTCGTTTTTAACGTCGTTATTATCGTCGTTAATATCGTCGTTAATATCGTCATTATAATCGTTGTTATCGTCCTTATTATCCTCATAATTATCGTCGTTAATATCGTCGTTATTTTGTCATAAACATCGTCGCTAATGTCGTCGTTATTATCGTCATTATCATCGTTGTTATCGTCCTTATCATCCTCATAATTATCGTCGTCAATATCGTCGTTATTTTGTCATAATCATCGTCGTTAATGTCGTCGTTATTATCGTCATTATCTACGTTGCTATCGTCGTAAATATTATCGTTAATATCGTCGTTATTATTGTCATTATCTTCTTTTTATTGTCTTTATTATCGTCGTTAATATCGTCGTTATTATCGTCGTTAATATCGTCGTTAATATCGTCATTATCATCGTTGTTATCGTCCTTATTATCCTCATAATTATCGTCGTTAATATCGTCGTTGTTTTGTCATAATCGTCGTCGTTAATGTCGTCGTTATTATCGTCATTATCTACGTTGTTATCGTCATAAATAACATCGATAATATCGTCGTTATTATTGTCATTATCTTCTTTTTATCGTCGTTATTAACGTCGTTATTAACGTCGTTAATATCGTCGTTAATATCGTCATTATCATCGTTGTTATCGTCCTTATTATCCTCATAATTATCGTCGATAATATCGTCGTTATTTTGTCATTATCTTCTTTTTATTGTCTTTATTATCGTCGTTAATATCGTCGTTATTATCGTCGTTAATATCGTCGTTAATATCGTCATTATCATCGTTGTTATCGTCCTTATTATCCTCATAATTATCGTCGATAATATCGTCGTTATTTTGTCATAATCATCGTCGTTAATGTCGTCGTTATTATCGTCATTATCTACGTTGTTATCGACATAAATATTATCTTTAATATCGTCGTTATTATTGTCATTATCTTCTTTTTATCGTCGTTATTAATGTCGTTATTATCGTCGTTAATATCGTCGTTATTATCGTCGTTAATATCGTTATTATCATCGTTGTTATCGTCCTTATTATCCTCATAATTATCGTCGTTAATATCGTCGTTATTTTGTCACAATCATCGTAGTTAATGTCGTCGTTAATATCGTCATTATCATCGTTGTTATCGTCCTTATCATCCTCATAATTATCGTCGTTAATATCGTCGTTATTTTGTCATAATCATCGTCGTTAATGTCGTCGTTATTTTCGTCATTATCTACGTTGTTATCGTCATAAATATCATCGATAATATCGTCGTTCTTATTGTCATTATCTTCTTTTTATCGTCGTTATTAACGTCGTTATTATCGTCGTTAATATCGTCATTATCATCGTTGTTATCGTCCTTATCATCCTCATAATTATCGTCGTTAATATCGTCGTTATTTTGTCATAATCATCGTCGTTAATGTCGTCGTTATTATCGTCATTATCTACGTTGTTATCGTCATAAATATCATCGATAATATCGTCGTTATTATTGTCATTATCTTCTTTTTATCGTCGTTTTTAACGTCGTTATTATCGTCGTTAATATCGTCGTTAATATCGTCATTATAATCGTTGTTATCGTCCTTATTATCCTCATAATTATCGTCGTTAATATCGTCGTTATTTTGTCATAAACATCGTCGTTAATGTCGTCGTTATTATCGTCATTATCATCGTTGTTATCATCCTTATCATCCTCATAATTATCGTCGTTAATATCGTCGTTATTTTGTCATAATCATCGACGATAATGTCGTCGTTATTATCGTCATTATCTTCGTTGTTATCGTCATAATTATCATCGTTAATATCGTCGTTATTATTGTCATTATCTTCTTTTTATCGACGTTATTATCGTCGTTAATATCGTCGTTATTATCGTCGTTAATATCGTCATTATCATCGTTGTTATCGTCCTTATTATCCTCATAATTATCGTCGTTAATATCGTCGTTATTTTGTCACAATCATCGTCGTTAATGTCGTCGTTATTATCGTCATTATCATCGTTGTTATCGTCCTTATCATCCTCATAATTATCGTCGTTAATATCGTCGTTATTTTGTCATAATCATCGTCGTTAATGTCGTCGTTATTATCGTCATTATCTACGTTGTTATCGTCATAAATATCATCGATAATATCGTCGTTATTATTGTCATTATCTTCTTTTTATCGTCGTTTTTAACGTCGTTATTATCGTCGTTAATATCGTCGTTAATATCGTCATTATAATCGTTGTTATCGTCCTTATTATCCTCATAATTATCGTCGTTAATATCGTCGTTATTTTGTCATAAACATCGTCGCTAATGTCGTCGTTATTATCGTCATTATCATCGTTGTTATCGTCCTAATCATCCTCATAATTATCGTCGTTAATATCGTCGTTATTTTGTCATAATCATCGTCGTTAATGTCGTCGTTATTATCGTCATTATCTACGTTGTTATCGTCATAAATATTATCTTTAATATCGTCGTTATTATTGTCATTATCTTCTTTTTATTGTCTTTATTATCGTCGTTAATATCGTCGTTATTATCGTCGTTAATATCGTCGTTAATATCGTCATTATCATCGTTGTTATCGTCCTTATTATCCTCATAATTATCGTCGTTAATATCGTCGTTATTTTGTCATAATCGTCGTCGTTAATGTCGTCGTTATTATCGTCATTATCTACGTTGTTATCGTCATAAATAACATCGATAATATCGTCGTTATTATTGTCATTATCTTCTTTTTATCGTCGTTATTAACGTCGTTATTATCGTCGTTAATATCGTCGTTAATATCGTCATTATCATCGTTGTTATCGTCCTTATCATCCTCATAATTATCGTCGTTAATATCGTCGTTATTTTGTCATAATCATCGTCGTTAATGTCGTCGTTATTATCGTCATTATCTACGTTGTTATCGACATAAATATTATCTTTAATATCGTCGTTATTATTGTCATTATCTTCTTTTTATTGTCTTTATTATCGTCGTTAATATCGTCGTTATTATCGTTGTTAATATCGTCATTATCATCGTTGTTATCGTCCTTATTATCCTCATAATTATCGTCGATAATATCGTCGTTATTTTGTCATAATCATCGTCGTTAATGTCGTCGTTATTATCGTCATTATCTACGTTGTTATCGTCATAAATATCATCGATAATATCGTCGTTATTATTGTCATTATCTTCTTTTTATCGTCGTTATTAACGTCGTTATTATCGTCGTTAATATCGTCGTTATTATCGTCGTTAATATCGTTATTATCATCGTTGTTATCGTCCTTATTATCCTCATAATTATCGTCGTTAATATCGTCGTTATTTTGTCACAATCATCGTAGTTAATGTCGTCGTTAATATCGTCATTATCATCGTTGTTATCGTCCTTATCATCCTCATAATTATCGTCGTTAATATCGTCGTTATTTTGTCATAATCATCGTCGTTAATGTCGTCGTTATTATCGTCATTATCTACGTTGTTATCGTCATAAATATTATCTTTAATATCGTCGTTATTATTGTCATTATCTTCTTTTTATTGTCTTTATTATCGTCGTTAATATCGTCGTTATTATCGTCGTTAATATCGTCGTTAATATCGTCATTATCATCGTTGTTATCGTCCTTATTATCCTCATAATTATCGTCGTTAATATCGTCGTTATTTTGTCATAATCATCGTCGTTAATGTCGTCGTTATTATCGTCATTATCTACGTTGTTATCGTCATAAATATCATCGATAATATCGTCGTTATTATTGTCATTATCTTCTTTTTATCGTCGTTATTAACGTCGTTATTATCGTCGTTAATATCGTCGTTAATATCGTCATTATCATCGTTGTTATCGTCCTTATCATCCTCATAATTATCGTCGTTAATATCGTCGTTATTTTGTCATAATCATCGTCGTTAATGTCGTCGTTATTATCGTCATTATCATCGTTGTTATCGTCATAAATATCATCGATAATATCGTCGTTATTATTGTCATTATCTTCTTTTTATCGTCGTTATTAACGTCGTTATTATCGTCGTTAATATCGTCGTTAATATCGTCATTATAATCGTTGTTATCGTCCTTATTATCCTCATAATTATCGTCGTTAATATCGTCGTTATTTTGTCATAAACATCGTCGCTAATGTCGTCGTTATTATCGTCATTATCATCGTTGTTATCGTCCTTGTCATCCTCATAATTATCGTCGTTAATATCGTCGTTATTTTGTCACAATCATCGTCGTTAATGTCGTCGTTATTATCGTCATTATCTACGTTGTTATCGTCATAAATATTATCTTTAATATCGTCGTTATTATTGTCATTATCTTCTTTTTATTGTCTTTATTATCGTCGTTAATATCGTCGTTATTATCGTCGTTAATATCGTCGTTAATATCGTCATTATCATCGTTGTTATCGTCCTTATCATCCTCATAATTATCGTCGTTAATATCGTCGTTATTTTGTCATAATCATCGTCGTTAATGTCGTCGTTATTATCGTCATTATCTACGTTGTTATCGTCATAAATATTATCTTTAATATCGTCGTTATTATTGTCATTATCTTCTTTTTATTGTCTTTATTATCGTCGTTAATATCGTCGTTATTATCGTCGTTAATATCGTCGTTAATATCGTCATTATCATCGTTGTTATCGTCCTTATTATCCTCATAATTATCGTCGTTAATATCGTCGTTATTTTGTCATAATCATCGTCGTTAATGTCGTCGTTATTATCGTCATTATCTACGTTGTTATCGTCATAAATATCATCGATAATATCGTCGTTATTATTGTCATTATCTTCTTTTTATCGTCGTTATTAACGTCGTTATTATCGTCGTTAATATCGTCGTTAATATCGTCATTATCATCGTTGTTATCGTCCTTATCATCCTCATAATTATCGTCGTTAATATCGTCGTTATTTTGTCATAATCATCGTCGTTAATGTCGTCGTTATTATCGTCATTATCATCGTTGTTATCGTCATAAATATCATCGATAATATCGTCGTTATTATTGTCATTATCTTCTTTTTATCGTCGTTATTAACGTCGTTATTATCGTCGTTAATATCGTCGTTATTTTGTCATAAACATCGTCGCTAATGTCGTCGTTATTATCGTCATTATCATCGTTGTTATCGTCCTTATCATCCTCATAATTATCGTCGTTAATATCGTCGTTATTTTGTCATAATCATTGTCGTTAATGTCGTCGTTATTATCGTCATTATCTTCGTTGTTATCGTCCTTATTATCCTCATAATTATCGTCGTTAATATCGTCGTTATTTTGTCATAAACATCGTCGCTAATGTCGTCGTTATTATCGTCATTATCATCGTTGTTATCGTCCTTATCATCCTCATAATTATCGTCGTTAATATCGTCGTTATTTTGTCATAATCATCGTCGTTAATGTCGTCGTTATTATCGTCATTATCATCGTTGTTATCATCCTTATCATCCTCATAATTATCGTCGTTAATATCGTCGTTATTTTGTCATAATCATCGACGATAATGTCGTCGTTAATATCGTCATTATCTACGTTGTTATCGTCATAAATATTATCTTTAATATCGTCGTTATTATTGTCATTATCTTCTTTTTATTGTCTTTATTATCGTCGTTAATATCGTCGTTATTATCGTCGTTAATATCGTCGTTAATATCGTCATTATCATCGTTGTTATCGTCCTTATCATCCTCATAATTATCGTCGTAAATATCGTCGTTATTTTGTCATAATCATCGTCGTTAATGTCGTCGTTATTATCGTCATTATCTACGTTGTTATCGACATAAATATTATCTTTAATATCGTCGTTATTATTGTCATTATCTTCTTTTTATTGTCTTTATTATCGTCGTTAATATCGTCGTTATTATCGTTGTTAATATCGTCATTATCATCGTTGTTATCGTCCTTATTATCCTCATAATTATCGTCGATAATATCGTCGTTATTTTGTCATAATCATCGTCGTTAATGTCGTCGTTATTATCGTCATTATCTACGTTGTTATCGTCATAAATATCATCGATAATATCGTCGTTATTATTGTCATTATCTTCTTTTTATCGTCGTTATTAACGTCGTTATTATCGTCGTTAATATCGTCGTTATTATCGTCGTTAATATCGTTATTATCATCGTTGTTATCGTCCTTATTATCCTCATAATTATCGTCGTTAATATCGTCGTTATTTTGTCACAATCATCGTAGTTAATGTCGTCGTTAATATCGTCATTATCATCGTTGTTATCGTCCTTATCATCCTCATAATTATCGTCGTTAATATCGTCGTTATTTTGTCATAATCATCGTCGTTAATGTCGTCGTTATTATCGTCATTATCTACGTTGTTATCGTCATAAATATTATCTTTAATATCGTCGTTATTATTGTCATTATCTTCTTTTTATTGTCTTTATTATCGTCGTTAATATCGTCGTTATTATCGTCGTTAATATCGTCGTTAATATCGTCATTATCATCGTTGTTATCGTCCTTATTATCCTCATAATTATCGTCGTTAATATCGTCGTTATTTTGTCATAATCATCGTCGTTAATGTCGTCGTTATTATCGTCATTATCTACGTTGTTATCGTCATAAATATCATCGATAATATCGTCGTTATTATTGTCATTATCTTCTTTTTATCGTCGTTATTAACGTCGTTATTATCGTCGTTAATATCGTCGTTAATATCGTCATTATCATCGTTGTTATCGTCCTTATCATCCTCATAATTATCGTCGTTAATATCGTCGTTATTTTGTCATAATCATCGTCGTTAATGTCGTCGTTATTATCGTCATTATCATCGTTGTTATCGTCATAAATATCATCGATAATATCGTCGTTATTATTGTCATTATCTTCTTTTTATCGTCGTTATTAACGTCGTTATTATCGTCGTTAATATCGTCGTTAATATCGTCATTATAATCGTTGTTATCGTCCTTATTATCCTCATAATTATCGTCGTTAATATCGTCGTTATTTTGTCATAAACATCGTCGCTAATGTCGTCGTTATTATCGTCATTATCATCGTTGTTATCGTCCTTGTCATCCTCATAATTATCGTCGTTAATATCGTCGTTATTTTGTCACAATCATCGTCGTTAATGTCGTCGTTATTATCGTCATTATCTACGTTGTTATCGTCATAAATATTATCTTTAATATCGTCGTTATTATTGTCATTATCTTCTTTTTATTGTCTTTATTATCGTCGTTAATATCGTCGTTATTATCGTCGTTAATATCGTCGTTAATATCGTCATTATCATCGTTGTTATCGTCCTTATCATCCTCATAATTATCGTCGTTAATATCGTCGTTATTTTGTCATAATCATCGTCGTTAATGTCGTCGTTATTATCGTCATTATCTACGTTGTTATCGTCATAAATATTATCTTTAATATCGTCGTTATTATTGTCATTATCTTCTTTTTATTGTCTTTATTATCGTCGTTAATATCGTCGTTATTATCGTCGTTAATATCGTCGTTAATATCGTCATTATCATCGTTGTTATCGTCCTTATTATCCTCATAATTATCGTCGTTAATATCGTCGTTATTTTGTCATAATCATCGTCGTTAATGTCGTCGTTATTATCGTCATTATCTACGTTGTTATCGTCATAAATATCATCGATAATATCGTCGTTATTATTGTCATTATCTTCTTTTTATCGTCGTTATTAACGTCGTTATTATCGTCGTTAATATCGTCGTTAATATCGTCATTATCATCGTTGTTATCGTCCTTATCATCCTCATAATTATCGTCGTTAATATCGTCGTTATTTTGTCATAATCATCGTCGTTAATGTCGTCGTTATTATCGTCATTATCATCGTTGTTATCGTCATAAATATCATCGATAATATCGTCGTTATTATTGTCATTATCTTCTTTTTATCGTCGTTATTAACGTCGTTATTATCGTCGTTAATATCGTCGTTATTTTGTCATAAACATCGTCGCTAATGTCGTCGTTATTATCGTCATTATCATCGTTGTTATCGTCCTTATCATCCTCATAATTATCGTCGTTAATATCGTCGTTATTTTGTCATAATCATTGTCGTTAATGTCGTCGTTATTATCGTCATTATCTTCGTTGTTATCGTCCTTATTATCCTCATAATTATCGTCGTTAATATCGTCGTTATTTTGTCATAAACATCGTCGCTAATGTCGTCGTTATTATCGTCATTATCATCGTTGTTATCGTCCTTATCATCCTCATAATTATCGTCGTTAATATCGTCGTTATTTTGTCATAATCATCGTCGTTAATGTCGTCGTTATTATCGTCATTATCATCGTTGTTATCATCCTTATCATCCTCATAATTATCGTCGTTAATATCGTCGTTATTTTGTCATAATCATCGACGATAATGTCGTCGTTAATATCGTCATTATCTACGTTGTTATCGTCATAAATATTATCTTTAATATCGTCGTTATTATTGTCATTATCTTCTTTTTATTGTCTTTATTATCGTCGTTAATATCGTCGTTATTATCGTCGTTAATATCGTCGTTAATATCGTCATTATCATCGTTGTTATCGTCCTTATCATCCTCATAATTATCGTCGTTAATATCGTCGTTATTTTGTCATAATCATCGTCGTTAATGTCGTCGTTATTATCGTCATTATCTACGTTGTTATCGTCATAAATATCATCGATAATATCGTCGTTATTATTGTCATTATCTTCTTTTTATCGTCGTTTTTAACGTCGTTATTATCGTTGTTAATATCGTCGTTAATATCGTCATTATAATCGTTGTTATCGTCCTTATTATCCTCATAATTATCGTCGTTAATATCGTCGTTATTTTGTCATAAACATCGTCGTTAATGTCGTCGTTATTATCGTCATTATCATCGTTGTTATCATCCTTATCATCCTCATAATTATCGTCGTTAATATCGTCGTTATTTTGTCATAATCATCGTCGTTAATGTCGTCGTTATTATCGTCATTATCTACGTTGTTATCGTCATAAATATCATCGATAATATCGTCGTTATTATTGTCATTATCTTCTTTTTATCGTCCTTTTTAACGTCGTTATTATCGTCGTTAATATCGTCGTTAATATCGTCATTATAATCGTTGTTATCGTCCTTATCATCCTCATAATTATCGTCGTTAATATCGTCGTTATTTTGTCACAATCATCGTCGTTAATGTCGTCGTTATTATCGTCATTATCATCGTTGTTATCGTCCTTATCATCCTCATAATTATCGTCGTTAATATCGTCGTTATTTTGTCATAATCATCGTCGTTAATGTCGTCGTTATTATCGTCATTATCTACGTTGTTATCGTCGTAAATATTATCGTTAATATCGTCGTTATTATTGTCATTATCTTCTTTTTATTGTCTTTATTATCGTCGTTAATATCGTCGTTATTATCGTCGTTAATATCGTCGTTAATATCGTCATTATCATCGTTGTTATCGTCCTTATTATCCTCATAATTATCGTCGTTAATATCGTCGTTAATTTGTCATAATCATCGTCGTTAATGTCGTCGTTATTATCGTCATTATCTACGTTGTTATCGTCATAAATATCATCGATAATATCGTCGTTATTATTGTCATTATCTTCTTTTTATCGTCGTTATTAACGTCGTTATTATCGTCGTTAATATCGTCGTTAATATCGTCATTATCATCGTTGTTATCGTCCTTATCATCCTCATAATTATCGTCGTTAATATCGTCGTTATTTTGTCATAATCATCGTCGTTAATGTCGTCGTTATTATCGTCATTATCTACGTTGTTATCGTCATAAATATCATCGATAATATCGTCGTTATTATTGTCATTATCTTCTTTTTATCGTCGTTTTTAACGTCGTTATTATCGTCGTTAATATCGTCGTTAATATCGTCATTATAATCGTTGTTATCGTCCTTATTATCCTCATAATTATCGTCGTTAATATCGTCGTTATTTTGTCATAAACATCGTCGCTAATGTCGTCGTTATTATCGTCATTATCATCGTTGTTATCGTCCTTATCATCCTCATAATTATCGTCGTTAATATCGTCGTTATTTTGTCATAATCATCGTCGTTAATGTCGTCGTTATTATCGTCATTATCTACGTTGTTATCGTCATAAATATTATCTTTAATATCTTCGTTATTATTGTCATTATCTTCTTTTTATTGTTTTTATTATCGACGTTAATATCGTCGTTATTATCGTCGTTAATATCGTCGTTAATATCGTCATTATCATCGTTGTTATCGTCCTTATTATCCTCATAATTATCGTCGTTAATATCGTCGTTATTTTGTCATAATCGTCGTCGTTAATGTCGTCGTTATTATCGTCATTATCTACGTTGTTATCGTCATAAATAACATCGATAATATCGTCGTTATTATTGTCATTATCTTCTTTTTATCGTCGTTATTAACGTCGTTATTATCGTCGTTAATATCGTCGTTAATATCGTCATTATCATCGTTGTTATCGTCCTTATCATCCTCATAATTATCGTCGTTAATATCGTCGTTATTTTGTCATAATCATCGTCGTTAATGTCGTCGTTATTATCGTCATTATCTACGTTGTTATCGACATAAATATTATCTTTAATATCGTCGTTATTATTGTCATTATCTTCTTTTTATTGTCTTTATTATCGTCGTTAATATCGTCGTTATTATCGTCGTTAATATCGTCGTTAATATCGTCATTATCATCGTTGTTATCGTCCTTATTATCCTCATAATTATCGTCGATAATATCGTCGTTATTTTGTCATAATCATCGTCGTTAATGTCGTCGTTATTATCGTCATTATCTACGTTGTTATCGTCATAAATATCATCGATAATATCGTCGTTATTATTGTCATTATCTTCTTTTTATCGTCGTTATTAACGTCGTTATTATCGTCGTTAATATCGTCGTTATTATCGTTGTTAATATCGTTATTATCATCGTTGTTATCGTCCTTATTATCCTCATAATTATCGTCGTTAATATCGTCGTTATTTTGTCACAATCATCGTAGTTAATGTCGTCGTTAATATCGTCATTATCATCGTTGTTATCGTCCTTATCATCCTCATAATTATCGTCGTTAATATCGTCGTTATTTTGTCATAATCATCGTCGTTAATGTCGTCGTTATTTTCGTCATTATCTACGTTGTTATCGTCATAAATATCATCGATAATATCGTCGTTCTTATTGTCATTATCTTCTTTTTATCGTCGTTATTAACGTCGTTATTATCGTCGTTAATATCGTCATTATCATCGTTGTTATCGTCCTTATCATCCTCATAATTATCGTCGTTAATATCGTCGTTATTTTGTCATAATCATCGTCGTTAATGTCGTCGTTATTATCGTCATTATCTACGTTGTTATCGTCATAAATATCATCGATAATATCGTCGTTATTATTGTCATTATCTTCTTTTTATTGTCTTTATTATCGTCGTTAATATCGTCGTTATTATCGTCGTTAATATCGTCGTTAATATCGTCATTATCATCGTTGTTATCGTCCTTATCATCCTCATAATTATCGTCGTTAATATCGTCGTTATTTTGTCATAATCATCGTCGTTAATGTCGTCGTTATTATCGTCATTATCTACGTTGTTATCGTCATAAATATCATCGATAATATCGTCGTTATTATTGTCATTATCTTCTTTTTATCGTCGTTTTTAACGTCGTTATTATCGTCGTTAATAACGTCGTTAATATCGTCATTATAATCGTTGTTATCGTCCTTATTATCCTCATAATTATCGTCGTTAATATCGTCGTTATTTTGTCATAAACATCGTCGTTAATGTCGTCGTTATTATCGTCATTATCATCGTTGTTATCATCCTTATCATCCTCATAATTATCGTCGTTAATATCGTCGTTATTTTGTCATAATCATCGACGATAATGTCGTCGTTATTATCGTCATTATCTTCGTTGTTATCGTCATAATTATCATCGTTAATATCGTCGTTATTATTGTCATTATCTTCTTTTTATCGACGTTATTATCGTCGTTAATATCGTCGTTATTATCGTCGTTAATATCGTCATTATCATCGTTGTTATCGTCCTTATTATCCTCATAATTATCGTCGTTAATATCGTCGTTATTTTGTCACAATCATCGTCGTTAATGTCGTCGTTATTATCGTCATTATCATCGTTGTTATCGTCCTTATCATCCTCATAATTATCGTCGTTAATATCGTCGTTATTTTGTCATAATCATCGTCGTTAATGTCGTCGTTATTATCGTCATTATCTACGTTGTTATCGTCATAAATATTATCGTTAATATCGTCGTTATTATTGTCATTATCTTCTTTTTATTGTCTTTATTATCGTCGTTAATATCGTCGTTATTATCGTCGTTAATATCGTCGTTAATATCGTCATTATCATCGTTGTTATCGTCCTTATTATCCTCATAATTATCGTCGTTAATATCGTCGTTATTTTGTCATAATCATCGTCGTTAATGTCGTCGTTATTATCGTCATTATCTACGATGTTATCGTCATAAATATCATCGATAATATCGTCGTTATTATTGTCATTATCTTCTTTTTATCGTCGTTATTAACGTCGTTATTATCGTCGTTAATATCGTCGTTAATATCGTCATTATCATCGTTGTTATCGTCCTTATCATCCTCATAATTATCGTCGTTAATATCGTCGTTATTTTGTCATAATCATCGTCGTTAATGTCGTCGTTATTATCGTCATTATCTACGTTGTTATCGTCATAAATATCATCGATAATATCGTCGTTATTATTGTCATTATCTTCTTTTTATCGTCGTTTTTAACGTCGTTATTATCGTCGTTAATATCGTCGTTAATATCGTCATTATAATCGTTGTTATCGTCCTTATTATCCTCATAATTATCGTCGTTAATATCGTTGTTATTTTGTCATAAACATCGTCGCTAATGTCGTCGTTATTATCGTCATTATCATCGTTGTTATCGTCCTTATCATCCTCATAATTATCGTCGTTAATATCGTCGTTATTTTGTCATAATCATCGTCGTTAATGTCGTCGTTATTATCGTCATTATCTACGTTGTTATCGTCATAAATATTATCTTTAATATCGTCGTTATTATTGTCATTATCTTCTTTTTATTGTCTTTATTATCGTCGTTAATATCGTCGTTATTATCGTCGTTATTATCGTCGTTAATATCGTCATTATCATCGTTGTTATCGTCCTTATTATCCTCATAATTATCGTCGATAATATCATCGTTATTTTGTCATAATCATCGTCGTTAATGTCGTCGTTATTATCGTCATTATCTACGTTGTTATCGTCATAAATATCATCGATAATATCGTCGTTATTATTGTCATTATCTTCTTTTTATCGTCGTTATTAACGTCGTTATTATCGTCGTTAATATCGTCGTTATTATCGTCGTTAATATCGTTATTATCATCGTTGTTATCGTCCTTATTATCCTCATAATTATCGTCGTTAATATCGTCGTTATTTTGTCACAATCATCGTAGTTAATGTCGTCGTTAATATCGTCATTATCATCGTTGTTATCGTCCTTATCATCCTCATAATTATCGTCGTTATTATCGTCGTTATTTTGTCATAATCATCGTCGTTAATGTCGTCGTTATTTTCGTCATTATCTACGTTGTTATCGTCATAAATATCATCGATAATATCGTCGTTCTTATTGTCATTATCTTCTTTTTATCGTCGTTATTAACGTCGTTATTATCGTCGTTAATATCGTCATTATCATCGTTGTTATCGTCCTTATCATCCTCATAATTATCGTCGTTAATATCGTCGTTATTTTGACATAATCATCGTCGTTAATGTCGTCGTTATTATCGTCATTATCTACGTTGTTATCGTCATAAATATCATCGATAATATCGTCGTTATTATTGTCATTATCTTCTTTTTATTGTCTTTATTATCGTCGTTAATATCGTCGTTATTATCGTCGTTAATATCGTCGTTAATATCGTCATTATCATCGTTGTTATCGTCCTTATCATCCTCATAATTATCGTCGTTAATATCGTCGTTATTTTGTCATAATCATCGTCGTTAATGTCGTCGTTATTATCGTCATTATCTACGTTGTTATCGTCATAAATATCATCGTTAATATCGTCGTTATTATTGTCATTATCTTCTTTTTATCGACGTTATTATCGTCGTTAATATCGTCGTTATTATCGTCGTTAATATCGTCATTATCATCGTTGTTATCGTCCTTATTATCCTCATAAATATCGTCGTTAATATCGTCGTTATTTTGTCACAATCATCGTCGTTAATGTCGTCGTTATTATCGTCATTATCATCGTTGTTATCGTCCTTATCATCCTCATAATTATCGTCGTTAATATCATCGTTATTTTGTCATAATCATCGTCGTTAATGTCGTCGTTATTATCGTCATTATCTACGTTGTTATCGTCATAAATATTATCGTTAATATCGTCGTTATTATTGTCATTATCTTCTTTTTATTGTCTTTATTATCGTCGTTAATATCGTCGTTATTAACGTCGTTATATCGTCGTTAATATCGTCGTTAATATCGTCATTATCATCGTTGTTATCGTCCTTATCATCCTCATAATTATCGTCGTTAATATCGTCGTTATTTTGTCATTATCATCGTCGCTAAAGTCGTCGTTATTATCGTCATTATCTACGTTGTTATCGTCATAAATATCATCGATAATATCGTCGTTATTATTGTCATTATCTTCTTTTTATCGTCGTTTTTAACGTCGTTATTATCGTCGTTAATATCGTCGTTAATATCGTCATTATAATCGTTGTTATCGTCCTTATCATCCTCATAATTATCGTCGTTAATATCGTCGTTATTTTGTCATAATCATCGTCGTTAATGTCGTCGTTATTATCGTCATTATCTACGTTGTTATCGACATAAATATTATCTTTAATATCGTCGTTATTATTGTCATTATCTTCTTTTTATTGTCTTTATTATCGTCGTTAATATCGTCGTTATTATCGTCGTTAATATCGTCGTTAATATCGTCATTATCATCGTTGTTATCGTCCTTATTATCCTCATAATTATCGTCGATAATATCGTCGTTATTTTGTCATAATCATCGTCGTTAATGTCGTCGTTATTATCGTCATTATCTACGTTGTTATCGTCATAAATATCATCGATAATATCGTCGTTATTATTGTCATTATCTTCTTTTTATCGTCGTTTTTAACGTCGTTATTATCGTCGTTAATATCGTCGTTAATATCGTCATTATAATCGTTGTTATCGTCCTTATCATCCTCATAATTATCGTCGTTAATATCGTCGTTATTTTGTCATAATCATCGTCGTTAATGTCGTCGTTATTATCGTCATTATCTACGTTGTTATCTTCATAAATATCATCGATAATATCGTCGTTATTATTGTCATTATCTTCTTTTTATCGTCGTTTTTAACGTCGTTATTATCGTCGTTAATATCGTCGTTAATATCGTCATTATAATCGTTGTTATCGTCCTTATTATCCTCATAATTATCGTCGTTAATATCGTCGTTATTTTGTCATAAACATCGTCGTTAATGTCGTCGTTATTATCGTCATTATCATCGTTGTTATCATCCTTATCATCCTCATAATTATCGTCGTTAATATCGTCGTTATTTTGTCATAATCATCGACGATAATGTCGTCGTTATTATCGTCATTATCTTCGTTGTTATCGTCATAATTATCATCGTTAATATCGTCGTTATTATTGTCATTATCTTCTTTTTATCGACGTTATTATCGTCGTTAATATCGTCGTTATTATCGTCGTTAATATCGTCATTATCATCGTTGTTATCGTCCTTATTATCCTCATAATTATCGTCGTTAATATCGTCGTTATTTTGTCACAATCATCGTCGTTAATGTCGTCGTTATTATCGTCATTATCATCGTTGTTATCGTCCTTATCATCCTCATAATTATCGTCGTTAATATCGTCGTTATTTTGTCATAATCATCGTCGTTAATGTCGTCGTTATTATCGTCATTATCTACGTTGTTATCGTCATAAATATTATCGTTAATATCGTCGTTATTATTGTCATTATCTTCTTTTTATTGTCTTTATTATCGTCGTCAATATCGTCGTTATTATCGTCGTTAATATCGTCGTTAATATCGTCATTATCATCGTTGTTATCGTCCTTATTATCCTCATAATTATCGTCGTTAATATCGTCGTTATTTTGTCATAATCATCGTCGTTAATGTCGTCGTTATTATCGTCATTATCTACGTTGTTATCGTCATAAATATCATCGATAATATCGTCGTTATTATTGTCATTATCTTCTTTTTATCGTCGTTATTAACGTCGTTATTATCGTCGTTAATATCGTCGTTAATATCGTCATTATCATCGTTGTTATCGTCCTTATCATCCTCATAATTATCGTCGTTAATATCGTCGTTATTTTGTCATAATCATCGTCGTTAATGTCGTCGTTATTATCGTCATTATCTACGTTGTTATCGTCATAAATATCATCGATAATATCGTCGTTATTATTGTCATTATCTTCTTTTTATCGTCGTTATTAACGTCGTTATTATCGTCGTTAATATCGTCGTTAATATCGTCATTATCATCGTTGTTATCGTCCTTATCATCCTCATAATTATCGTCGTTAATATCGTCGTTATTTTGTCATAATCATCGTCGTTAATGTCGTCGTTATTATCGTCATTATCTACGTTGTTATCGTCATAAATATCATCGATAATATCGTCGTTATTATTGTCATTATCTTCTTTTTATCGTCGTTTTTAACGTCGTTACTATCGTCGTTAATATCGTCGTTAATATCGTCATTATAATCGTTGTTATCGTCCTTATTATCCTCATAATTATCGTCGTTAATATCGTCGTTATTTTGTCATAAACATCGTCGCTAATGTCGTCGTTATTATCGTCATTATCATCGTTGTTATCGTCCTTATCATCCTCATAATTATCGTCGTTAATATCGTCGTTATTTTGTCATAATCATCGTCGTTAATGTCGTCGTTATTATCGTCATTATCTACGTTGTTATCGTCATAAATATTATCTTTAATATCGTCGTTATTATTGTCATTATCTTCTTTTTATTGTCTTTATTATCGTCGTTAATATCGTCGTTAATATCGTCGTTAATATCGTCGTTAATATCGTCATTATCATCGTTGTTATCGTCCTTATTATCCTCATAATTATCGTCGTTAATATCGTCGTTATTTTGTCATAATCGTCGTCGTTAATGTCGTCGTTATTATCGTCATTATCTACGTAGTTATCGTCATAAATAACATCGATAATATCGTCGTTATTATTGTCATTATCTTCTTTTTATCGTCGTTATTTACGTCGTTATTATCGTCGTTAATATCGTCGTTAATATCGTCATTATCATCGTTGTTATCGTCCTTATCATCCTCATAATTATCGTCGTTAATATCGTCGTTATTTTGTCATAATCATCGTCGTTAATGTCGTCGTTATTATCGTCATTATCTACGTTGTTATCGTCATAAATATTATCTTTAATATCGTCGTTATTATTGTCATTATCTTCTTTTTATTGTCTTTATTATCGTCGTTAATATCGTCGTTATTATCGTCGTTAATATCGTCGTTAATATCGTCATTATCATCGTTGTTATCGTCCTTATTATCCTCATAATTATCGTCGTTAATATCGTCGTTATTTTGTCATAATCATCGTCGTTAATGTCGTCGTTATTATCGTCATTATCTACGTTGTTATCGTCATAAATATCATCGATAATATCGTCGTTATTATTGTCATTATCTTCTTTTTATCGTCGTTATTAACGTCGTTATTATCGTCGTTAATATCGTCGTTAATATCGTCATTATCATCGTTGTTATCGTCCTTATCATCCTCATAATTATCGTCGTTAATATCGTCGTTATTTTGTCATAATCATCGTCGTTAATGTCGTCGTTATTATCGTCATTATCATCGTTGTTATCGTCATAAATATCATCGATAATATCGTCGTTATTATTGTCATTATCTTCTTTTTATCGTCGTTATTAACGTCGTTATTATCGTCGTTAATATCGTCGTTATTTTGTCATAAACATCGTCGCTAATGTCGTCGTTATTATCGTCATTATCATCGTTGTTATCGTCCTTATCATCCTCATAATTATCGTCGTTAATATCGTCGTTATTTTGTCATAATCATTGTCGTTAATGTCGTCGTTATTATCGTCATTATCTTCGTTGTTATCGTCCTTATTATCCTCATAATTATCGTCGTTAATATCGTCGTTATTTTGTCATAAACATCGTCGCTAATGTCGTCGTTATTATCGTCATTATCATCGTTGTTATCGTCCTTATCATCCTCATAATTATCGTCGTTAATATCGTCGTTATTTTGTCATAATCATCGTCGTTAATGTCGTCGTTATTATCGTCATTATCATCGTTGTTATCATCCTTATCATCCTCATAATTATCGTCGTTAATATCGTCGTTATTTTGTCATAATCATCGACGATAATGTCGTCGTTAATATCGTCATTATCTACGTTGTTATCGTCATAAATATTATCTTTAATATCGTCGTTATTATTGTCATTATCTTCTTTTTATTGTCTTTATTATCGTCGTTAATATCGTCGTTATTATCGTCGTTAATATCGTCGTTAATATCGTCATTATCATCGTTGTTATCGTCCTTATCATCCTCATAATTATCGTCGTTAATATCGTCGTTATTTTGTCATAATCATCGTCGTTAATGTCGTCGTTATTATCGTCATTATCTACGTTGTTATCGTCATAAATATCATCGATAATATCGTCGTTATTATTGTCATTATCTTCTTTTTATCGTCGTTTTTAACGTCGTTATTATCGTCGTTAATATCGTCATTATAATCGTTGTTATCGTCCTTATTATCCTCATAATTATCGTCGTTAATATCGTTGTTAGTTTGTCATAAACATCGTCGTTAATGTCGTCGTTATTATCGTCATTATCATCGTTGTTATCATCCTTATCATCCTCATAATTATCGTCGTTAATATCGTCGTTATTTTGTCATAATCATCGTCGTTAATGTCGTCGTTATTATCGTCATTATCTACGTTGTTATCGTCATAAATATCATCGATAATATCGTCGTTATTATTGTCATTATCTTCTTTTTATCGTCGTTTTTAACGTCGTTATTATCGTCGTTAATATCGTCGTTAATATCGTCATTATAATCGTTGTTATCGTCCTTATCATCCTCATAATTATCGTCGTTAATATCGTCGTTATTTTGTCACAATCATCGTCGTTAATGTCGTCGTTATTATCGTCATTATCATCGTTGTTATCGTCCTTATCATCCTCATAATTATCGTCGTTAATATCGTCGTTATTTTGTCATAATCATCGTCGTTAATGTCGTCGTTATTATCGTCATTATCTACGTTGTTATCGTCATAAATATTATCGTTAATATCGTCGTTATTATTGTCATTATCTTCTTTTTATTGTCTTTATTATCGTCGTTAATATCGTCGTTATTATCGTCGTTAATATCGTCGTTAATATCGTCATTATCATCGTTGTTATCGTCCTTATTATCCTCATAATTATCGTCGTTAATATCGTCGTTAATTTGTCATAATCATCGTCGTTAATGTCGTCGTTATTATCGTCATTATCTACGTTGTTATCGTCATAAATATCATCGATAATATCGTCGTTATTATTGTCATTATCTTCTTTTTATCGTCGTTATTAACGTCGTTATTATCGTCGTTAATATCGTCGTTAATATCGTCATTATCATCGTTGTTATCGTCCTTATCATCCTCATAATTATCGTCGTTAATATCGTCGTTATTTTGTCATAATCATCGTCGTTAATGTCGTCGTTATTATCGTCATTATCTACGTTGTTATCGTCATAAATATCATCGATAATATCGTCGTTATTATTGTCATTATCTTCTTTTTATCGTCGTTTTTAACGTCGTTATTATCGTCGTTAATATCGTCGTTAATATCGTCATTATAATCGTTGTTATCGTCCTTATTATCCTCATAATTATCGTCGTTAATATCGTCGTTATTTTGTCATAAACATCGTCGCTAATGTCGTCGTTATTATCGTCATTATCATCGTTGTTATCGTCCTTATCATCCTCATAATTATCGTCGTTAATATCGTCGTTATTTTGTCATAATCATCGTCGTTAATGTCGTCGTTATTATCGTCATTATCTACGTTGTTATCGTCATAAATATTATCTTTAATATCGTCGTTATTATTGTCATTATCTTCTTTTTATTGTCTTTATTATCGTCGTTAATATCGTCGTTATTATCGTCGTTAATATCGTCGTTAATATCGTCATTATCATCGTTGTTATCGTCCTTATTATCCTCATAATTATCGTCGTTAATATCGTCGTTATTTTGTCATAATCGTCGTCGTTAATGTCGTCGTTATTATCGTCATTATCTACGTTGTTATCGTCATAAATAACATCGATAATATCGTCGTTATTATTGTCATTATCTTCTTTTTATCGTCGTTATTAACGTCGTTATTATCGTCGTTAATATCGTCGTTAATATCGTCATTATCATCGTTGTTATCGTCCTTATCATCCTCATAATTATCGTCGTTAATATCGTCGTTATTTTGTCATAATCATCGTCGTTAATGTCGTCGTTATTATCGTCATTATCTACGTTGTTATCGACATAAATATTATCTTTAATATCGTCGTTATTATTGTCATTATCTTCTTTTTATTGTCTTTATTATCGTCGTTAATATCGTCGTTATTATCGTCGTTAATATCGTCGTTAATATCGTCATTATCATCGTTGTTATCGTCCTTATTATCCTCATAATTATCGTCGATAATATCGTCGTTATTTTGTCATAATCATCGTCGTTAATGTCGTCGTTATTATCGTCATTATCTACGTTGTTATCGTCATAAATATCATCGATAATATCGTCGTTATTATTGTCATTATCTTCTTTTTATCGTCGTTATTAACGTCGTTATTATCGTCGTTAATATCGTCGTTATTATCGTCGTTAATATCGTTATTATCATCGTTGTTATCGTCCTTATTATCCTCATAATTATCGTCGTTAATATCGTCGTTATTTTGTCACAATCATCGTAGTTAATGTCGTCGTTAATATCGTCAATATCATCGTTGTTATCGTCCTTATCATCCTCATAATTATCGTCGTTAATATCGTCGTTATTTTGTCATAATCATCGTCGTTAATGTCGTCGTTATTTTCGTCATTATCTACGTTGTTATCGTCATAAATATCATCGATAATATCGTCGTTCTTATTGTCATTATCTTCTTTTTATCGTCGTTATTAACGTCGTTATTAACGTCGTTATTATCGTCGTTAATATCGTCATTATCATCGTTGTTATCGTCCTTATCATCCTCATAATTATCGTCGTTAATATCGTCGTTATTTTGTCATAATCATCGTCGTTAATGTCGTCGTTATTATCGTCATTATCTACGTTGTTATCGTCATAAATATCATCGATAATATCGTCGTTATTATTGTCATTATCTTTTTTTTATTGTCTTTATTATCGTCGTTAATATCGTCGTTATTATCGTCGTTAATATCGTCGTTAATATCGTCATTATCATCGTTGTTATCGTCCTTATCATCCTCATAATTATCGTCGTTAATATCGTCGTTATTTTGTCATAATCATCGTCGTTAATGTCGTCGTTATTATCGTCATTATCTACGTTGTTATCGTCATAAATATCATCGATAATATCGTCGTTATTATTGTCATTATCTTCTTTTTATCGTCGTTTTTAACGTCGTTATTATCGTCGTTAATATCGTCGTTAATATCGTCATTATAATCGTTGTTATCGTCCTTATTATCCTCATAATTATCGTCGTTAATATCGTCGTTATTTTGTCATAAACATCGTCGTTAATATCGTCGTTATTATCGTCATTATCATCGTTGTTATCATCCTTATCATCCTCATAATTATCGTCGTTAATATCGTCGTTATTTTGTCATAATCATCGACGATAATGTCGTCGTTATTATCGTCATTATCTTCGTTGTTATCGTCATAATTATCATCGTTAATATCGTCGTTATTATTGTCATTATCTTCTTTTTATCGACGTTATTATCGTCGTTAATATCGTCGTTATTATCGTCGTTAATATCGTCATTATCATCGTTGTTATCGTCCTTATCATCCTCATAATTATCGTCGTTAATATCGTCGTTATTTTGTCATAATCATCGTCGTTAATGTCGTAGTTATTATCGTCATTATCTACGTTGTTATCGTCATAAATATCATCGATAATATCGTCGTTATTATTGTCATTATCTTCTTTTTATCGTCGTTTTTAACGTCGTTATTATCGTCGTTAATATCGTCGTTAATATCGTCATTATAATCGTTGTTATCGTCCTTATTATCCTCATAACTATCGTCGTTAATATCGTCGTTATTTTGTCGTAAACATCGTCGCTAATGTCGTCGTTATTATCGTCATTATCATCGTTGTTATCGTCCTTATTATCCTCATAATTATCGTCGTTAATATCGTCGTTATTTTGTCACAATCATCGTCGTTAATGTCGTCGTTATTATCGTCATTATCATTGTTGTTATCGTCCTTATCATCCTCATAATTATCGTCGTTAATATCGTCGTTATTTTGTCATAATCATCGTCGTTAATGTCGTCGTTATTATCGTCATTATCTACGTTGTTATCGTCATAAATATTATCGTTAATATCGTCGTTATTATTGTCATTATCTTCTTTTTATTGTCTTTATTATCGTCGTTAATATCGTCGTTATTATCGTCGTTAATATCGTCGTTAATATCGTCATTATCATCGTTGTTATCGTCCTTATTATCCTCATAATTATCGTCGTTAATATCGTCGTTATTTTGTCATAATCATCGTCGTTAATGTCGTCGTTATTATCGTCATTATCTACGTTGTTATCGTCATAAATATCATCGATAATATCGTCGTTATTATTGTCATTATCTTCTTTTTATCGTCGTTATTAACGTCGTTATTATCGTCGTTAATATCGTCGTTAATATCGTCATTATCATCGTTGTTATCGTCCTTATCATCCTCATAATTATCGTCGTTAATATCGTCGTTATTTTGTCATAATCATCGTCGTTAATGTCGTCGTTATTATCGTCATTATCTACGTTGTTATCGTCATAAATATCATCGATAATATCGTCGTTATTATTGTCATTATCTTCTTTTTATCGTCGTTTTTAACGTCGTTATTATCGTCGTTAATATCGTCGTTAATATCGTCATTATAATCGTTGTTATCGTCCTTATTATCCTCATAATTATCGTCGTTAATATCGTAGTTATTTTGTCATAAACATCGTCGCTAATGTCGTCGTTATTATCGTCATTATCATCGTTGTTATCGTCCTTATTATCCTCATAATTATCGTCGTTAATATCGTCGTTATTTTGTCACAATCATCGTCGTTAATGTCGTCGTTATTATCGTCATTATCATCGTTGTTATCGTCCTTATCATCCTCATAATTATCGTCGTTAATATCGTCGTTATTTTGTCATAATCATCGTCGTTAATGTCGTCGTTATTATCGTCATTATCTACGTTGTTATCGTCATAAATATCATCGATAATATCGTCGTTATTATTGTCATTATCTTCTTTTTATCGTCGTTATTAACGTCGTTATTATCGTCGTTAATATCGTCGTTAATATCGTCATTATCATCGTTGTTATCGTCCTTATTATCCTCATAATTATCGTCGTTAATATCGTCGTTATTTTGTCATAATCATCGTCGTTAATGTCGTCGTTATTATCGTCATTATCTACGTTGTTATCGTCATAAATATCATCGATAATATCGTCGTTATTATTGTCATTATCTTCTTTTTATCGTCGTTATTAACGTCGTTATTATCGTCGTTAATATCGTCGTTAATATCGTCATTATCATCGTTGTTATCGTCCTTATCATCCTCATAATTATCGTCGTTAATATCGTCGTTATTTGTCATAATCATCGTCGTTAATGTCGTCGTTATTATCGTCATTATCTACGTTGTTATCGTCATAAATATCATCGATAATATCGTCGTTATTATTGTCATTATCTTCTTTTTATCGTCGTTTTTAACGTCGTTATTATCGTCGTTAATATCGTCGTTAATATCGTCATTATAATCGTTGTTATCGTCCTTATTATCCTCATAATTATCGTCGTTAATATCGTCGTTATTTTGTCATAAACATCGTCGCTAATGTCGTCGTTATTATCGTCATTATCATCGTTGTTATCGTCCTTATCATCCTCATAATTATCGTCGTTAATATCGTCGTTATTTTGTCATAATCATCGTCGTTAATGTCGTCGTTATTATCGTCATTATCTACGTTGTTATCGTCATAAATATTATCTTTAATATCGTCGTTATTATTGTCATTATCTTCTTTTTATTGTCTTTATTATCGTCGTTAATATCGTCGTTATTATCGTCGTTAATATCGTCGTTAATATCGTCATTATCATCGTTGTTATCGTCCTTATTATCCTCATAATTATCGTCGTTAATATCGTCGTTATTTTGTCATAATCGTCGTCGTTAATGTCGTCGTTATTATCGTCATTATCTACGTTGTTATCGTCATAAATAACATCGATAATATCGTCGTTATTATTGTCATTATCTTCTTTTTATCGTCGTTATTAACGTCGTTATTATCGTCGTTAATATCGTCGTTAATATCGTCATTATCATCGTTGTTATCGTCCTTATCATCCTCATAATTATTGTCGTTAATATCGTCGTTATTTTGTCATAATCATCGTCGTTAATGTCGTCGTTATTATCGTCATTATCTACGTTGTTATCGACATAAATATTATCTTTAATATCGTCGTTATTATTGTCATTATCTTCTTTTTATTGTCTTTATTATCGTCGTTAATATCGTCGTTATTATCGTCGTTAATATCGTCGTTAATATCGTCATTATCATCGTTGTTATCGTCCTTATTATCCTCATAATTATCGTCGATAATATCGTCGTTATTTTGTCATAATCATCGTCGTTAATGTCGTCGTTATTATCGTCATTATCTACGTTGTTATCGTCATAAATATCATCGATAATATCGTCGTTATTATTGTCATTATCTTCTTTTTATCGTCGTTATTAACGTCGTTATTATCGTCGTTAATATCGTTGTTATTATCGTCGTTAATATCGTTATTATCATCGTTGTTATCGTCCTTATTATCCTCATAATTATCGTCGTTAATATCGTCGTTATTTTGTCACAATCATCGTAGTTAATGTCGTCGTTAATATCGTCATTATCATCGTTGTTATCGTCCTTATCATCCTCATAATTATCGTCGTTAATATCGTCGTTATTTTGTCATAATCATCGTCGTTAATGTCGTCGTTATTTTCGTCATTATCTACGTTGTTATCGTCAAAATATCATCGATAATATCGTCGTTCTTATTGTCATTATCTTCTTTTTATCGTCGTTATTAACGTCGTTATTAACGTCGTTATTATCGTCGTTAATATCGTCATTATCATCGTTGTTATCGTCCTTATCATCCTCATAATTATCGTCGTTAATATCGTCGTTATTTTGTCATAATCATCGTCGTTAATGTCGTCGTTATTATCGTCATTATCTACGTTGTAATCGTCATAAATATCATCGATAATATCGTCGTTATTATTGTCATTATCTTTTTTTTATTGTCTTTATTATCGTCGTTAATATCGTCGTTATTATCGTCGTTAATATCGTCGTTAATATCGTCATTATCATCGTTGTTATCGTCCTTATCATCCTCATAATTATCGTCGTTAATATCGTCGTTATTTTGTCATAATCATCGTCGTTAATGTCGTCGTTATTATCGTCATTATCTACGTTGTTATCGTCATAAATATCATCGATAATATCGTCGTTATTATTGTCATTATCTTCTTTTTATCGTCGTTTTTAACGTCGTTATTATCGTCGTTAATATCGTCGTTAATATCGTCATTATAATCGTTGTTATCGTCGTTATTATCCTCATAATTATCGTCGTTAATATCGTCGTTATTTTGTCATAAACATCGTCGCTAATGTCGTCGTTATTATCGTCATTATCATCGTTGTTATCGTCCTTATTATCCTCATAATTATCGTCGTTAATATCGTCGTTATTTTGTCACAATCATCGTCGTTAATGTCGTCGTTATTATCGTCATTATCATCGTTGTTATCGTCCTTATCATCCTCATAATTATCGTCGTTAATATCGTCGTTATTTTGTCATAATCATCGTCGTTAATGTCGTCGTTATTATCGTCATTATCTACGTTGTTATCGTCATAAATATTATCGTTAATATCGTCGTTATTATTGTCATTATCTTCTTTTTATTGTCTTTATTATCGTCGTTAATATCGTCGTTATTATCGTCGTTAATATCGTCGTTAATATCGTCATTATCATCGTTGTTATCGTCCTTATTATCCTCATAATTATCGTCGTTAATATCGTCGTTATTTTGTCATAATCATCGTCGTTAATGTCGTCGTTATTATCGTCATTATCTACGTTGTTATCGTCATAAATATCATCGATAATATCGTCGTTATTATTGTCATTATCTTCTTTTTATCGTCGTTATTAACGTCGTTATTATCGTCGTTAATATCGTCGTTAATATCGTCATTATCATCGTTGTTATCGTCCTTATCATCCTCATAATTATCGTCGTTAATATCGTCGTTATTTTGTCATAATCATCGTCGTTAATGTCGTCGTTATTATCGTCATTATCATCGTTGTTATCGTCATAAATATCATCGATAATATCGTCGTTATTATTGTCATTATCTTCTTTTTATCGTCGTTATTAACGTCGTTATTATCGTCGTTAATATCGTCGTTATTTTGTCGTAAACATCGTCGCTAATGTCGTCGTTATTATCGTCATTATCATCGTTGTTATCGTCCTTATCATCCTCATAATTATCGTCGTTAATATCGTCGTTATTTTGTCATAATCATTGTCGTTAATGTCGTCGTTATTATCGTCATTATCTTCGTTGTTATCGTCCTTATTATCCTCATAATTATCGTTGTTAATATCGTCGTTATTTTGTCATAAACATCTTCGCTAATGTCGTCGTTATTATCGTCATTATCATCGTTGTTATCGTCCTTATCATCCTCATAATTATCGTCGTTAATATCGTCGTTATTTTGTCATAATCATCGTCGTTAATGTCGTCGTTATTATCGTCATTATCATCGTTGTTATCATCCTTATCATCCTCATAATTATCGTCGTTAATATCGTCGTTATTTTGTCATAATCATCGACGATAATGTCGTCGTTAATATCGTCATTATCTACGTTGTTATCGTCATAAATATTATCTTTAATATCGTCGTTATTATTGTCATTATCTTCTTTTTACTGTCTTTATTATCGTCGTTAATATCGTCGTTATTATCGTCGTTAATATCGTCGTTAATATCGTCATTATCATCGTTGTTATCGTCCTTATCATCCTCATAATTATCGTCGTTAATATCGTCGTTATTTTGTCATAATCATCGTCGTTAATGTCGTCGTTATTATCGTCATTATCTACGTTGTTATCGTCATAAATATCATCGATAATATCGTCGTTATTATTGTCATTATCTTCTTTTTATCGTCGTTTTTAACGTCGTTATTATCGTCGTTAATATCGTCATTATAATCGTTGTTATCGTCCTTATTATCCTCATAATTATCGTCGTTAATATCGTTGTTATTTTGTCATAAACATCGTCGTTAATGTCGTCGTTATTATCGTCATTATCATCGTTGTTATCATCCTTATCATCCTCATAATTATCGTCGTTAATATCGTCGTTATTTTGTCATAATCATCGTCGTTAATGTCGTCGTTATTATCGTCATTATCTACGTTGTTATCGTCATAAATATCATCGATAATATCGTCGTTATTATTGTCATTATCTTCTTTTTATCGTCGTTTTTAACGTCGTTATTATCGTCGTTAATATCGTCGTTAATATCGTCATTATAATCGTTGTTATCGTCCTTATCATCCTCATAATTATCGTCGTTAATATCGTCGTTATTTTGTCACAATCATCGTCGTTAATGTCGTCGTTATTATCGTCATTATCATCGTTGTTATCGTCCTTATCATCCTCATAATTATCGTCGTTAATATCGTCGTTATTTTGTCATAATCATCGTCGTTAATGTCGTCGTTATTATCGTCATTATCTACGTTGTTATCGTCATAAATATTATCGTTAATATCGTCGTTATTATTGTCATTATCTTCTTTTTATTGTCTTTATTATCGTCGTTAATATCGTCGTTATTATCGTCGTTAATATCGTCGTTAATATCGTCATTATCATCGTTGTTATCGTCCTTATTATCCTCATAATTATCGTCGTTATTATCGTCGTTAATTTGTCATAATCATCGTCGTTAATGTCGTCGTTATTATCGTCATTATCTACGTTGTTATCGTCATAAATATCATCGATAATATCGTCGTTATTATTGTCATTATCTTCTTTTTATCGTCGTATTAACGTCGTTATTATCGTCGTTAATATCGTCGTTAATATCGTCATTATCATCGTTGTTATCGTCCTTATCATCCTCATAATTATCGTCGTTAATATCGTCGTTATTTTGTCATAATCATCGTCGTTAATGTCGTCGTTATTATCGTCATTATCTACGTTGTTATCGTCATAAATATCATCGATAATATCGTCGTTATTATTGTCATTATCTTCTTTTTATCGTCGTTTTTAACGTCGTTATTATCGTCGTTAATATCGTCGTTAATATCGTCATTATAATCGTTGTTATCGTCCTTATTATCCTCATAATTATCGTCGTTAATATCGTCGTTATTTTGTCATAAACATCGTCGCTAATGTCGTCGTTATTATCGTCATTATCATCGTTGTTATCGTCCTTATCATCCTCATAATTATCGTCGTTAATATCGTCGTTATTTTGTCATAATCATCGTCGTTAATGTCGTCGTTATTATCGTCATTATCTACGTTGTTATCGTCATAAATATTATCTTTAATATCGTCGTTATTATTGTCATTATCTTCTTTTTATTGTCTTTATTATCGTCGTTAATATCGTCGTTATTATCGTCGTTAATATCGTCGTTAATATCGTCATTATCATCGTTGTTATCGTCCTTATTATCCTCATAATTATCGTCGTTAATATCGTCGTTATTTTGTCATAATCGTCGTCGTTAATGTCGTCGTTATTATCGTCATTATCTACGTTGTTATCGTCATAAATAACATCGATAATATCGTCGTTATTATTGTCATTATCTTCTTTTTATCGTCGTTATTAACGTCGTTATTATCGTCGTTAATATCGTCGTTAATATCGTCATTATCATCGTTGTTATCGTCCTTATCATCCTCATAATTATCGTCGTTAATATCGTCGTTATTTTGTCATAATCATCGTCGTTAATGTCGTCGTTATTATCGTCATTATCTACGTTGTTATCGACATAAATATTATCTTTAATATCGTCGTTATTATTGTCATTATCTTCTTTTTATTGTCTTTATTATCGTCGTTAATATCGTCGTTATTATCGTCGTTAATATCGTCGTTAATATCGTCATTATCATCGTTGTTATCGTCCTTATTATCCTCATAATTATCGTCGATAATATCGTCGTTATTTTGTCATAATCATCGTCGTTAATGTCGTCGTTATTATCGTCATTATCTACGTTGTTATCGTCATAAATATCATCGATAATATCGTCGTTATTATTGTCATTATCTTCTTTTTATCGTCGTTATTAACGTCGTTATTATCGTCGTTAATATCGTCGTTATTATCGTCGTTAATATCGTTATTATCATCGTTGTTATCGTCCTTATTATCCTCATAATTATCGTCGTTAATATCGTCGTTATTTTGTCACAATCATCGTAGTTAATGTCGTCGTTAATATCGTCAATATCATCGTTGTTATCGTCCTTATCATCCTCATAATTATCGTCGTTAATATCGTCGTTATTTTGTCATAATCATCGTCGTTAATGTCGTCGTTATTTTCGTCATTATCTACGTTGTTATCGTCATAAATATCATCGATAATATCGTCGTTCTTATTGTCATTATCTTCTTTTTATCGTCGTTATTAACGTCGTTATTAACGTCGTTATTATCGTCGTTAATATCGTCATTATCATCGTTGTTATCGTCCTTATCATCCTCATAATTATCGTCGTTAATATCGTCGTTATTTTGTCATAATCATCGTCGTTAATGTCGTCGTTATTATCGTCATTATCTACGTTGTTATCGTCATAAATATCATCGATAATATCGTCGTTATTATTGTCATTATCTTTTTTTTATTGTCTTTATTATCGTCGTTAATATCGTCGTTATTATCGTCGTTAATATCGTCGTTAATATCGTCATTATCATCGTTGTTATCGTCCTTATCATCCTCATAATTATCGTCGTTAATATCGTCGTTATTTTGTCATAATCATCGTCGTTAATGTCGTCGTTATTATCGTCATTATCTACGTTGTTATCGTCATAAATATCATCGATAATATCGTCGTTATTATTGTCATTATCTTCTTTTTATCGTCGTTTTTAATGTCGTTATTATCGTCGTTAATATCGTCGTTAATATCGTCATTATAATCGTTGTTATCGTCCTTATTATCCTCATAATTATCGTCGTTAATATCGTCGTTATTTTGTCATAAACATCGTCGTTAATGTCGTCGTTATTATCGTCATTATCATCGTTGTTATCATCCTTATCATCCTCATAATTATCGTCGTTAATATCGTCGTTATTTTGTCATAATCATCGACGATAATGTCGTCGTTATTATCGTCATTATCTTCGTTGTTATCGTCATAATTATCATCGTTAATATCGTCGTTATTATTGTCATTATCTTCTTTTTATCGACGTTATTATCGTCGTTAATATCGTCGTTATTATCGTCGTTAATATCGTCATTATCATCGTTGTTATCGTCCTTATCATCCTCATAATTATCGTCGTTAATATCGTCGTTATTTTGTCATAATCATCGTCGTTAATGTCGTCGTTATTATCGTCATTATCTACGTTGTTATCGTCATAAATATCATCGATAATATCGTCGTTATTATTGTCATTATCTTCTTTTTATCGTCGTTTTTAACGTCGTTATTATCGTCGTTAATATCGTCGTTAATATCGTCATTATAATCGTTGTTATCGTCCTTATTATCCTCATAATTATCGTCGTTAATATCGTCGTTATTTTGTCATAAACATCGTCGCTAATGTCGTCGTTATTATCGTCATTATCATCGTTGTTATCGTCCTTATTATCCTCATAATTATCGTCGTTAATATCGTCGTTATTTTGTCACAATCATCGTCGTTAATGTCGTCGTTATTTTCGTCATTATCTACGTTGTTATCGTCAAAATATCATCGATAATATCGTCGTTCTTATTGTCATTATCTTCTTTTTATCGTCGTTATTAACGTCGTTATTAACGTCGTTATTATCGTCGTTAATATCGTCATTATCATCGTTGTTATCGTCCTTATCATCCTCATAATTATCGTCGTTAATATCGTCGTTATTTTGTCATAATCATCGTCGTTAATGTCGTCGTTATTATCGTCATTATCTACGTTGTAATCGTCATAAATATCATCGATAATATCGTCGTTATTATTGTCATTATCTTTTTTTTATTGTCTTTATTATCGTCGTTAATATCGTCGTTATTATCGTCGTTAATATCGTCGTTAATATCGTCATTATCATCGTTGTTATCGTCCTTATCATCCTCATAATTATCGTCGTTAATATCGTCGTTATTTTGTCATAATCATCGTCGTTAATGTCGTCGTTATTATCGTCATTATCTACGTTGTTATCGTCATAAATATCATCGATAATATCGTCGTTATTATTGTCATTATCTTCTTTTTATCGTCGTTTTTAACGTCGTTATTATCGTCGTTAATATCGTCGTTAATATCGTCATTATAATCGTTGTTATCGTCCTTATTATCCTCATAATTATCGTCGTTAATATCGTCGTTATTTTGTCATAAACATCGTCGCTAATGTCGTCGTTATTATCGTCATTATCATCGTTGTTATCGTCCTTATTATCCACATAATTATCGTCGTTAATATCGTCGTTATTTTGTCACAATCATCGTCGTTAATGTCGTCGTTATTATCGTCATTATCATCGTTGTTATCGTCCTTATCATCCTCATAATTATCGTCGTTAATATCGTCGTTATTTTGTCATAATCATCGTCGTTAATGTCGTCGTTATTATCGTCATTATCTACGTTGTTATCGTCATAAATATTATCGTTAATATCGTCGTTATTATTGTCATTATCTTCTTTTTATTGTCTTTATTATCGTCGTTAATATCGTCGTTATTATCGTCGTTAATATCGTCGTTAATATCGTCATTATCATCGTTGTTATCGTCCTTATTATCCTCATAATTATCGTCGTTAATATCGTCGTTATTTTGTCATAATCATCGTCGTTAATGTCGTCGTTATTATCGTCATTATCTACGTTGTTATCGTCATAAATATCATCGATAATATCGTCGTTATTATTGTCATTATCTTCTTTTTATCGTCGTTATTAACGTCGTTATTATCGTCGTTAATATCGTCGTTAATATCGTCATTATCATCGTTGTTATCGTCCTTATCATCCTCATAATTATCGTCGTTAATATCGTCGTTATTTTGTCATAATCATCGTCGTTAATGTCGTCGTTATTATCGTCATTATCATCGTTGTTATCGTCATAAATATCATCGATAATATCGTCGTTATTATTGTCATTATCTTCTTTTTATCGTCGTTATTAACGTCGTTATTATCGTCGTTAATATCGTCGTTATTTTGTCATAAACATCGTCGCTAATGTCGTCGTTATTATCGTCATTATCATCGTTGTTATCGTCCTTATCATCCTCATAATTATCGTCGTTAATATCGTCGTTATTTTGTCATAATCATTGTCGTTAATGTCGTCGTTATTATCGTCATTATCTTCGTTGTTATCGTCCTTATTATCCTCATAATTATCGTCGATAATATCGCCGTTATTTTGTCATAAACATCGTCGCTAATGTCGTCGTTATTATCGTCATTATCATCGTTGTTATCGTCCTTATCATCCTCATAATTATCGTCGTTAATATCGTCGTTATTTTGTCATAATCATCGTCGTTAATGTCGTCGTTATTATCGTCATTATCATCGTTGTTATCATCCTTATCATCCTCATAATTATCGTCGTTAATATCGTCGTTATTTTGTCATAATCATCGTCGTTAATGTCGTCGTTATTATCGTCATTATCTACGTTGTTATCGTCATAAATATCATCGATAATATCGTCGTTATTATTGTCATTATCTTTTTTTTATTGTCTTTATTATCGTCGTTAATATCGTCGTTATTATCGTCGTTAATATCGTCGTTAATATCGTCATTATCATCGTTGTTATCGTCCTTATCATCCTCATAATTATCGTCGTTAATATCGTCGTTATTTTGTCATAATCATCGTCGTTAATGTCGTCGTTATTATCGTCATTATCTACGTTGTTATCGTCATAAATATCATCGATAATATCGTCGTTATTATTGTCATTATCTTCTTTTTATCGTCGTTTTTAACGTCGTTATTATCGTCGTTAATATCGTCGTTAATATCGTCATTATAATCGTTGTTATCGTCCTTATTATCCTCATAATTATCGTCGTTAATATCGTCGTTATTTTGTCATAAACATCGTCGTTAATGTCGTCGTTATTATCGTCATTATCATCGTTGTTATCATCCTTATCATCCTCATAATTATCGTCGTTAATATCGTCGTTATTTTGTCATAATCATCGACGATAATGTCGTCGTTATTATCGTCATTATCTTCGTTGTTATCGTCATAATTATCATCGATAATATCGTCGTTATTATTGTCATTATCTTCTTTTTATCGTCGTTTTTAACGTCGTTATTATCGTCGTTAATATCGTCGTTAATATCGTCATTATCATCGTTGTTATCGTCCTTATCATCCTCATAATTATCGTCGTTAATATCGTCGTTATTTTGTCATAATCATCGTCGTTAATGTCGTCGTTATTATCGTCATTATCTACGTTGTAATCGTCATAAATATCATCGATAATATCGTCGTTATTATTGTCATTATCTTTTTTTTATTGTCTTTATTATCGTCGTTAATATCGTCGTTATTATCGTCGTTAATATCGTCGTTAATATCGTCATTATCATCGTTGTTATCGTCCTTATCATCCTCATAATTATCGTCGTTAATATCGTCGTTATTTTGTCATAATCATCGTCGTTAATGTCGTCGTTATTATCGTCATTATCTACGTTGTTATCGTCATAAATATCATCGATAATATCGTCGTTATTATTGTCATTATCTTCTTTTTATCGTCGTTTTTAACGTCGTTATTATCGTCGTTAATATCGTCGTTAATATCGTCATTATAATCGTTGTTATCGTCCTTATTATCCTCATAATTATCGTCGTTAATATCGTCGTTATTTTGTCATAAACATCGTCGTTAATGTCGTCGTTATTATCGTCATTATCATCGTTGTTATCATCCTTATCATCCTCATAATTATCGTCGTTAATATCGTCGTTATTTTGTCATAATCATCGACGATAATGTCGTCGTTATTATCGTCATTATCTTCGTTGTTATCGTCATAATTATCATCGATAATATCGTCGTTATTATTGTCATTATCTTCTTTTTATCGTCGTTTTTAACGTCGTTATTATCGTCGTTAATATCGTCGTTAATATCGTCATTATCATCGTTGTTATCGTCCTTATCATCCTCATAATTATCGTCGTTAATATCGTCGTTATTTTGTCATAATCATCGTCGTTAATGTCGTCGTTATTATCGTCATTATCTACGTTGTAATCGTCATAAATATCATCGATAATATCGTCGTTATTATTGTCATTATCTTTTTTTTATTGTCTTTATTATCGTCGTTAATATCGTCGTTATTATCGTCGTTAATATCGTCGTTAATATCGTCATTATCATCGTTGTTATCGTCCTTATCATCCTCATAATTATCGTCGTTAATATCGTCGTTATTTTGTCATAATCATCGTCGTTAATGTCGTCGTTATTATCGTCATTATCTACGTTGTTATCGTCATAAATATCATCGATAATATCGTCGTTATTATTGTCATTATCTTCTTTTTATCGTCGTTTTTAACGTCGTTATTATCGTCGTTAATATCGTCGTTAATATCGTCATTATAATCGTTGTTATCGTCCTTATTATCCTCATAATTATCGTCGTTAATATCGTCGTTATTTTGTCATAAACATCGTCGCTAATGTCGTCGTTATTATCGTCATTATCATCGTTGTTATCGTCCTTATTATCCACATAACTATCGTCGTTAATATCGTCGTTATTTTGTCACAATCATCGTCGTTAATGTCGTCGTTATTATCGTCATTATCATCGTTGTTATCGTCCTTATCATCCTCATAATTATCGTCGTTAATATCGTCGTTATTTTGTCATAATCATCGTCGTTAATGTCGTCGTTATTATCGTCATTATCTACGTTGTTATCGTCATAAATATTATCGTTAATATCGTCGTTATTATTGTCATTATCTTCTTTTTATTGTCTTTATTATCGTCGTTAATATCGTCGTTATTATCGTCGTTAATATCGTCGTTAATATCGTCATTATCATCGTTGTTATCGTCCTTATTATCCTCATAATTATCGTCGTTAATATCGTCGTTATTTTGTCATAATCATCGTCGTTAATGTCGTCGTTATTATCGTCATTATCTACGTTGTTATCGTCATAAATATCATCGATAATATCGTCGTTATTATTGTCATTATCTTCTTTTTATCGTCGTTATTAACGTCGTTATTATCGTCGTTAATATCGTCGTTAATATCGTCATTATCATCGTTGTTATCGTCCTTATCATCCTCATAATTATCGTCGTTAATATCGTCGTTATTTTGTCATAATCATCGTCGTTAATGTCGTCGTTATTATCGTCATTATCATCGTTGTTATCGTCATAAATATCATCGATAATATCGTCGTTATTATTGTCATTATCTTCTTTTTATCGTCGTTATTAACGTCGTTATTATCGTCGTTAATATCGTCGTTATTTTGTCATAAACATCGTCGCTAATGTCGTCGTTATTATCGTCATTATCATCGTTGTTATCGTCCTTATCATCCTCATAATTATCGTCGTTAATATCGTCGTTATTTTGTCATAATCATTGTCGTTAATGTCGTCGTTATTATCGTCATTATCTTCGTTGTTATCGTCCTTATTATCCTCATAATTATCGTCGTTAATATCGTCGTTATTTTGTCATAAACATCGTCGCTAATGTCGTCGTTATTATCGTCATTATCATCGTTGTTATCGTCCTTATCATCCTCATAATTATCGTCGTTAATATCGTCGTTATTTTGTCATAATCATCGTCGTTAATGTCGTCGTTATTATCGTCATTATCATCGTTGTTATCATCCTTATCATCCTCATAATTATCGTCGTTAATATCGTCGTTATTTTGTCATAATCATCGTCGTTAATGTCGTCGTTATTATCGTCATTATCTACGTTGTTATCGTCATAAATATCATCGATAATATCGTCGTTATTATTGTCATTATCTTTTTTTTATTGTCTTTATTATCGTCGTTAATATCGTCGTTATTATCGTCGTTAATATCGTCGTTAATATCGTCATTATCATCGTTGTTATCGTCCTTATCATCCTCATAATTATCGTCGTTAATATCGTCGTTATTTTGTCATAATCATCGTCGTTAATGTCGTCGTTATTATCGTCATTATCTACGTTGTTATCGTCATAAATATCATCGATAATATCGTCGTTATTATTGTCATTATCTTCTTTTTATCGTCGTTTTTAACGTCGTTATTATCGTCGTTAATATCGTCGTTAATATCGTCATTATAATCGTTGTTATCGTCCTTATTATCCTCATAATTATCGTCGTTAATATCGTCGTTATTTTGTCATAAACATCGTCGTTAATGTCGTCGTTATTATCGTCATTATCATCGTTGTTATCATCCTTATCATCCTCATAATTATCGTCGTTAATATCGTCGTTATTTTGTCATAATCATCGACGATAATGTCGTCGTTATTATCGTCATTATCTTCGTTGTTATCGTCATAATTATCATCGTTAATATCGTCGTTATTATTGTCATTATCTTCTTTTTATCGACGTTATTATCGTCGTTAATATCGTCGTTATTATCGTCGTTAATATCGTCATTATCATCGTTGTTATCGTCCTTATCATCCTCATAATTATCGTCGTTAATATCGTCGTTATTTTGTCATAATCATCGTCGTTAATGTCGTCGTTATTATCGTCATTATCTACGTTGTTATCGTCATAAATATCATCGATAATATCGTCGTTATTATTGTCATTATCTTCTTTTTATCGTCGTTTTTAACGTCGTTATTATCGTCGTTAATATCGTCGTTAATATCGTCATTATAATCGTTGTTATCGTCCTTATTATCCTCATAATTATCGTCGTTAATATCGTCGTTATTTTGTCATAAACATCGTCGCTAATGTCGTCGTTATTATCGTCATTATCATCGTTGTTATCGTCCTTATTATCCTCATAATTATCGTCGTTAATATCGTCGTTATTTTGTCACAATCATCGTCGTTAATGTCGTCGTTATTATCGTCATTATCATTGTTGTTATCGTCCTTATCATCCTCATAATTATCGTCGTTAATATCGTCGTTATTTTGTCATAATCATCGTCGTTAATGTCGTCGTTATTATCGTCATTATCTGCGTTGTTATCGTCATAAATATTATCGTTAATATCGTCGTTATTATTGTCATTATCTTCTTTTTATTGTCTTTATTATCGTCGTTAATATCGTCGTTATTATCGTCGTTAATATCGTCGTTAATATCGTCATTATCATCGTTGTTATCGTCCTTATTATCCTCATAATTATCGTCGTTAATATCGTCGTTATTTTGTCATAATCATCGTCGTTAATGTCGTCGTTATTATCGTCATTATCTACGTTGTTATCGTCATAAATATCATCGATAATATCGTCGTTATTATTGTCATTATCTTCTTTTTATCGTCGTTATTAACGTCGTTATTATCGTCGTTAATATCGTCGTTAATATCGTCATTATCATCGTTGTTATCGTCCTTATCATCCTCATAATTATCGTCGTTAATATCGTCGTTATTTTGTCATAATCATCGTCGTTAATGTCGTCGTTATTATCGTCATTATCTACGTTGTTATCGTCATAAATATCATCGATAATATCGTCGTTATTATTGTCATTATCTTCTTTTTATCGTCGTTTTTAACGTCGTTATTATCGTCGTTAATATCGTCGTTAATATCGTCATTATAATCGTTGTTATCGTCCTTATTATCCTCATAATTATCGTCGTTAATATCGTAGTTATTTTGTCATAAACATCGTCGCTAATGTCGTCGTTATTATCGTCATTATCATCGTTGTTATCGTCCTTATTATCCTCATAATTATCGTCGTTTATATCGTCGTTATTTTGTCACAATCATCGTCGTTAATGTCGTCGTTATTATCGTCATTATCATCGTTGTTATCGTCCTTATCATCCTCATAATTATCGTCGTTAATATCGTCGTTATTTTGTCATAATCATCGTCGTTAATGTCGTCGTTATTATCGTCATTATCTACGTTGTTATCGTCATAAATATTATCGTTAATATCGTCGTTATTATTGTCATTATCTTCTTTTTATTGTCTTTATTATCGTCGTTAATATCGTCGTTATTATCGTCGTTAATATCGTCGTTAATATCGTCATTATCATCGTTGTTATCGTCCTTATTATCCTCATAATTATCGTCGTTAATATCGTCGTTATTTTGTCATAATCATCGTCGTTAATGTCGTCGTTATTATCGTCATTATCTACGTTGTTATCGTCATAAATATCATCGATAATATCGTCGTTATTATTGTCATTATCTTCTTTTTATCGTCGTTATTAACGTCGTTATTATCGTCGTTAATATCGTCGTTAATATCGTCATTATCATCGTTGTTATCGTCCTTATCATCCTCATAATTATCGTCGTTAATATCGTCGTTATTTTGTCATAATCATCGTCGTTAATGTCGTCGTTATTATCGTCATTATCTACGTTGTTATCGTCATAAATATCATCGATAATATCGTCGTTATTATTGTCATTATCTTCTTTTTATCGTCGTTTTTAACGTCGTTATTATCGTCGTTAATATCGTCGTTAATATCGTCATTATAATCGTTGTTATCGTCCTTATTATCCTCATAATTATCGTCGTTAATATCGTCGTTATTTTGTCATAAACATCGTCGCTAATGTCGTCGTTATTATCGTCATTATCATCGTTGTTATCGTCCTTATCATCCTCATAATTATCGTCGTTAATATCGTCGTTATTTTGTCATAATCATCGTCGTTAATGTCGTCGTTATTATCGTCATTATCTACGTTGTTATCGTCATAAATATTATCTTTAATATCGTCGTTATTATTGTCATTATCTTCTTTTTATTGTCTTTATTATCGTCGTTAATATCGTCGTTATTATCGTCGTTAATATCGTCGTTAATATCGTCATTATCATCGTTGTTATCGTCCTTATTATCCTCATAATTATCGTCGTTAATATCGTCGTTATTTTGTCATAATCGTCGTCGTTAATGTCGTCGTTATTATCGTCATTATCTACGTTGTTATCGTCATAAATAACATCGATAATATCGTCGTTATTATTGTCATTATCTTCTTTTTATCGTCGTTATTAACGTCGTTATTATCGTCGTTAATATCGTCGTTAATATCGTCATTATCATCGTTGTTATCGTCCTTATCATCCTCATAATTATCGTCGTTAATATCGTCGTTATTTTGTCATAATCATCGTCGTTAATGTCGTCGTTATTATCGTCATTATCTACGTTGTTATCGACATAAATATTATCTTTAATATCGTCGTTATTATTGTCATTATCTTCTTTTTATTGTCTTTATTATCGTCGTTAATATCGTCGTTATTATCGTCGTTAATATCGTCGTTAATATCGTCATTATCATCGTTGTTATCGTCCTTATTATCCTCATAATTATCGTCGATAATATCGTCGTTATTTTGTCATAATCATCGTCGTTAATGTCGTCGTTATTATCGTCATTATCTACGTTGTTATCGTCATAAATATCATCGATAATATCGTCGTTATTATTGTCATTATCTTCTTTTTATCGTCATTATTAACGTCGTTATTATCGTCGTTAATATCGTCGTTATTATCGTCGTTAATATCGTTATTATCATCGTTGTTATCGTCCTTATTATCCTCATAATTATCGTCGTTAATATCGTCGTTATTTTGTCACAATCATCGTAGTTAATGTCGTCGTTAATATCGTCATTATCATCGTTGTTATCGTCCTTATCATCCTCATAATTATCGTCGTTAATATCGTCGTTATTTTGTCATAATCATCGTCGTTAATGTCGTCGTTATTTTCGTCATTATCTACGTTGTTATCGTCAAAATATCATCGATAATATCGTCGTTCTTATTGTCATTATCTTCTTTTTATCGTCGTTATTAACGTCGTTATTAACGTCGTTATTATCGTCGTTAATATCGTCATTATCATCGTTGTTATCGTCCTTATCATCCTCATAATTATCGTCGTTAATATCGTCGTTATTTTGTCATAATCATCGTCGTTAATGTCGTCGTTATTATCGTCATTATCTACGTTGTTATCGTCATAAATATCATCGATAATATCGTCGTTATTATTGTCATTATCTTTTTTTTATTGTCTTTATTATCGTCGTTAATATCGTCGTTATTATCGTCGTTAATATCGTCGTTAATATCGTCATTATCATCGTTGTTATCGTCCTTATCATCCTCATAATTATCGTCGTTAATATCGTCGTTATTTTGTCATAATCATCGTCGTTAATGTCGTCGTTATTATCGTCATTATCTACGTTGTTATCGTCATAAATATCATCGATAATATCGTCGTTATTATTGTCATTATCTTCTTTTTATCGTCGTTTTTAACGTCGTTATTAGCGTCGTTAATATCGTCGTTAATATCGTCATTATAATCGTTGTTATCGTCCTTATTATCCTCATAATTATCGTCGTTAATATCGTCGTTATTTTGTCATAAACATCGTCGCTAATGTCGTCGTTATTATCGTCATTATCATCGTTGTTATCGTCCTTATTATCCTCATAATTATCGTCGTTAATATCGTCGTTATTTTGTCACAATCATCGTCGTTAATGTCGTCGTTATTATCGTCATTATCATCGTTGTTATCGTCCTTATCATCCTCATAATTATCGTCGTTAATATCGTCGTTATTTTGTCATAATCATCGTCGTTAATGTCGTCGTTATTATCGTCATTATCTACGTTGTTATCGTCATAAATATTATCGTTAATATCGTCGTTATTATTGTCATTATCTTCTTTTTATTGTCTTTATTATCGTCGTTAATATCGTCGTTATTATCGTCGTTAATATCGTCGTTAATATCGTCATTATCATCGTTGTTATCGTCCTTATTATCCTCATAATTATCGTCGTTAATATCGTCGTTATTTTGTCATAATCGTCGTCGTTAATGTCGTCGTTATTATCGTCATTATCTACGTTGTTATCGTCATAAATAACATCGATAATATCGTCGTTATTATTGTCATTATCTTCTTTTTATCGTCGTTAATATCGTCGTTATTATCGTCGTTAATATCGTCGTTAATATCGTCATTATCATCGTTGTTATCGTCCTTATCATCCTCATAATTATCGTCGTTAATATCGTCGTTATTTTGTCATAATCATCGTCGTTAATGTCGTCGTTATTATCGTCATTATCTACGTTGTTATCGTCATAAATATCATCGATAATATCGTCGTTATTATTGTCATTATCTTCTTTTTATCGTCGTTTTTAACGTCGTTATTATCGTCGTTAATATCGTCGTTAATATCGTCATTATAATCGTTGTTATCGTCCTTATTATCCTCATAATTATCGTCGTTAATATCGTCGTTATTTTGTCATAAACATCGTCGCTAATGTCGTCGTTATTATCGTCATTATCATCGTTGTTATCGTCCTTATCTTCCTCATAATTATCGTCGTTAATATCTTCGTTATTTTGTCATAATCATCGTCGTTAATGTCGTCGTTATTATCGTCATTATCTACGTTGTTATCGTCATAAATATTATCTTTAATATCGTCGTTATTATTGTCATTATCTTCTTTTTATTGTCTTTATTATCGTCGTTAATATCGTCGTTATTATCGTCGTTAATATCGTCGTTAATATCGTCATTATCATCGTTGTTATCGTCCTTATTATCCTCATAATTATCGTCGTTAATATCGTCGTTATTTTGTCATAATCGTCGTCGTTAATGTCGTCGTTATTATCGTCATTATCTACGTTGTTATCGTCATAAATAACATCGATAATATCGTCGTTATTATTGTCATTATCTTCTTTTTATCGTCGTTAATATCGTCGTTATTATCGTCGTTAATATCGTCGTTAATATCGTCATTATCATCGTTGTTATCGTCCTTATCATCCTCATAATTATCGTCGTTAATATCGTCGTTATTTTGTCATAATCATCGTCGTTAATGTCGTCGTTATTATCGTCATTATCTACGTTGTTATCGTCATAAATATCATCGATAATATCGTCGTTATTATTGTCATTATCTTCTTTTTATCGTCGTTTTTAACGTCGTTATTATCGTCGTTAATATCGTCATTATAATCGTTGTTATCGTCCTTATTATCCTCATAATTATCGACGTTAATATCGTTGTTATTTTGTCATAAACATCGTCGTTAATGTCGTCGTTATTATCGTCATTATCATCGTTGTTATCATCCTTATCATCCTCATAATTATCGTCGTTAATATCGTCGTTATTTTGTCATAATCATCGTCGTTAATGTCGTCGTTATTATCGTCATTATCTACGTTGTTATCGTCATAAATATCATCGATAATATCGTCGTTATTATTGTCATTATCTTCTTTTTATCGTCGTTTTTAACGTCGTTATTATCGTCGTTAATATCGTCGTTAATATCGTCATTATAATCGCTGTTATCGTCCTTATCATCCTCATAATTATCGTCGTTAATATCGTCGTTATTTTGTCACAATCATCGTCGTTAATGTCGTCGTTATTATCGTCATTATCATCGTTGTTATCGTCCTTATCATCCTCATAATTATCGTCGTTAATATCGTCGTTATTTTGTCATAATCATCGTCGTTAATGTCGTCGTTATTATCGTCATTATCTACGTTGTTATCGTCATAAATATCATCGATAATATCGTCGTTAATATTGTCATTATCTTCTTTTTATCGTCGTTATTAACGTCGTTATTATCGTCGTTAATATCGTCGTTAATATCGTCATTATCATCGTTGTTATCGTCCTTATCATCCTCATAATTATCGTCGTTAATATCGTCGTTATTTTGTCATAATCATCGTCGTTAATGTCGTCGTTATTATCGTCATTATCTACGTTGTTATCGTCATAAATATCATCGATAATATCGTCGTTATTATTGTCATTATCTTCTTTTTATCGTCGTTTTTAACGTCGTTATTATCGTCGTTAATATCGTCGTTAATATCGTCATTATAATCGTTGTTATCGTCCTTATTATCCTCATAATTATCGTCGTTAATATCGTCGTTATTTTGTCATAAACATCGTCGCTAATGTCGTCGTTATTATCGTCATTATCATCGTTGTTATCGTCCTTATCATCCTCATAATTATCGTCGTTAATATCTTCGTTATTTTGTCATAATCATCGTCGTTAATGTCGTCGTTATTATCGTCATTATCTACGTTGTTATCGTCATAAATATTATCTTTAATATCGTCGTTATTATTGTCATTATCTTCTTTTTATTGTCTTTATTATCGTCGTTAATATCGTCGTTATTATCGTCGTTAATATCGTCGTTAATATCGTCATTATCATCGTTGTTATCGTCCTTATTATCCTCATAATTATCGTCGTTAATATCGTCGTTATTTTGTCATAATCGTCGTCGTTAATGTCGTCGTTATTATCGTCATTATCTACGTTGTTATCGTCATAAATAACATCGATAATATCGTCGTTATTATTGTCATTATCTTCTTTTTATCGTCGTTAATATCGTCGTTATTATCGTCGTTAATATCGTCGTTAATATCGTCATTATCATCGTTGTTATCGTCCTTATCATCCTCATAATTATCGTCGTTAATATCGTCGTTATTTTGTCATAATCATCGTCGTTAATGTCGTCGTTATTATCGTCATTATCTACGTTGTTATCGTCATAAATATCATCGATAATATCGTCGTTATTATTGTCATTATCTTCTTTTTATCGTCGTTTTTAACGTCGTTATTATCGTCGTTAATATCGTCATTATAATCGTTGTTATCGTCCTTATTATCCTCATAATTATCGACGTTAATATCGTTGTTATTTTGTCATAAACATCGTCGTTAATGTCGTCGTTATTATCGTCATTATCATCGTTGTTATCATCCTTATCATCCTCATAATTATCGTCGTTAATATCGTCGTTATTTTGTCATAATCATCGTCGTTAATGTCGTCGTTATTATCGTCATTATCTACGTTGTTATCGTCATAAATATCATCGATAATATCGTCGTTATTATTGTCATTATCTTCTTTTTATCGTCGTTTTTAACGTCGTTATTATCGTCGTTAATATCGTCGTTAATATCGTCATTATAATCGCTGTTATCGTCCTTATCATCCTCATAATTATCGTCGTTAATATCGTCGTTATTTTGTCACAATCATCGTCGTTAATGTCGTCGTTATTATCGTCATTATCATCGTTGTTATCGTCCTTATCATCCTCATAATTATCGTCGTTAATATCGTCGTTATTTTGTCATAATCATCGTCGTTAATGTCGTCGTTATTATCGTCATTATCTACGTTGTTATCGTCATAAATATCATCGATAATATCGTCGTTAATATTGTCATTATCTTCTTTTTATCGTCGTTATTAACGTCGTTATTATCGTCGTTAATATCGTCGTTAATATCGTCATTATCATCGTTGTTATCGTCCTTATCATCCTCATAATTATCGTCGTTAATATCGTCGTTATTTTGTCATAATCATCGTCGTTAATGTCGTCGTTATTATCGTCATTATCTACGTTGTTATCGTCATAAATAACATCGATAATATCGTCGTTATTATTGTCATTATCTTCTTTTTATCGTCGTTAATATCGTCGTTATTATCGTCGTTAATATCGTCGTTAATATCGTCATTATCATCGTTGTTATCGTCCTTATCATCCTCATAATTATCGTCGTTAATATCGTCGTTATTTTGTCATAATCATCGTCGTTAATGTCGTCGTTATTATCGTCATTATCTACGTTGTTATCGTCATAAATATCATCGATAATATCGTCGTTATTATTGTCATATCTTCTTTTTATCGTCGTAGTTAACGTCGTTATTATCGTCGTTAATATCGTCATTATAATCGTTGTTATCGTCCTTATTATCCTCATAATTATCGACGTTAATATCGTTGTTATTTTGTCATAAACATCGTCGTTAATGTCGTCGTTATTATCGTCATTATCATCGTTGTTATCATCCTTATCATCCTCATAATTATCGTCGTTAATATCGTCGTTATTTTGTCATAATCATCGTCGTTAATGTCGTCGTTATTATCGTCATTATCTACGTTGTTATCGTCATAAATATCATCGATAATATCGTCGTTATTATTGTCATTATCTTCTTTTTATCGTCGTTTTTAACGTCGTTATTATCGTCGTTAATATCGTCGTTAATATCGTCATTATAATCGTTGTTATCGTCCTTATCATCCTCATAATTATCGTCGTTAATATCGTCGTTATTTTGTCACAATCATCGTCGTTAATGTCGTCGTTATTATCGTCATTATCATCGTTGTTATCGTCCTTATCATCCTCATAATTATCGTCGTTAATATCGTCGTTATTTTGTCATAATCATCGTCGTTAATGTCGTCGTTATTATCGTCATTATCTACGTTGTTATCGTCATAAATATCATCGATAATATCGTCGTTAATATTGTCATTATCTTCTTTTTATCGTCGTTATTAACGTCGTTATTATCGTCGTTAATATCGTCGTTAATATCGTCATTATCATCGTTGTTATCGTCCTTATCATCCTCATAATTATCGTCGTTAATATCGTCGTTATTTTGTCATAATCATCGTCGTTAATGTCGTCGTTATTATCGTCATTATCTACGTTGTTATCGTCATAAATAACATCGATAATATCGTCGTTATTATTGTCATTATCTTCTTTTTATCGTCGTTAATATCGTCGTTATTATCGTCGTTAATATCGTCGATAATATCGTCATTATCATCGTTGTTATCGTCCTTATCATCCTCATAATTATCGTCGTTAATATCGTCGTTATTTTGTCATAATCATCGTCGTTAATATCGTCGTTATTTTGTCATAAACATCGTCGCTAATGTCGTCGTTATTATCGTCATTATCATCGTTGTTATCGTCCTTATCATCCTCATAATTATCGTTGTTAATATCGTCGTTATTTTGTCATAATCATCGTCGTTAATGTCGTCGTTATTATCGTCATTATCTACGTTGTTATCGTCATAAATATTATCTTTAATATCGTCGTTATTATTGTCATTATCTTCTTTTTATTGTCTTTATTATCGTCGTTAATATCGTCGTTATTATCGTCGTTAATATCGTCGTTAATATCGTCATTATCATCGTTGTTATCGTCCTTATTATCCTCATAATTATCGTCGGTAATATCGTCGTTATTTTGTCATAATCGTCGTCGTTAATGTCGTCGTTATTATCGTCATTATCTACGTTGTTATCGTCATAAATAACATCGATAATATCGTCGTTATTATTGTCATTATCTTCTTTTTATCGTCGTTATTAACGTCGTTATTATCGTCGTTAATATCGTCGTTATTATCGTCGTTAATATCGTTATTATCATCGTTGTTATCGTCCTTATTATCCTCATAATTATCGTCGTTAATATCGTCGTTATTTTGTCACAATCATCGTAGTTAATGTCGTCGTTAATATCGTCATTATCATCGTTGTTATCGTCCTTATCATCCTCATAATTATCGTCGTTAATATCGTCGTTATTTTGTCATAATCATCGTCGTTAATGTCGTCGTTATTTTCGTCATTATCTACGTTGTTATCGTCATAAATATCATCGATAATATCGTCGTTCTTATTGTCATTATCTTCTTTTTATCGTCGTTATTAACGTCGTTATTAACGTCGTTATTATCGTCGTTAATATCGTCATTATCATCGTTGTTATCGTCCTTATCATCCTCATAATTATCGTCGTTAATATCGTCGTTATTTTGTCATAATCATCGTCGTTAATGTCGTCGTTATTATCGTCATTATCTACGTTGTTATCGTCATAAATATCATCGATAATATCGTCGTTATTATTGTCATTATCTTCTTTTTATCGTCGTTATTAACGTCGTTATTATCGTCGTTAATATCGTCGTTATTATCGTCGTTAATATCGTTATTATCATCGTTGTTATCGTCCTTATTATCCTCATAATTATCGTCGTTAATATCGTCGTTATTTTGTCACAATCATCGTAGTTAATGTCGTCGTTAATATCGTCATTATCATCGTTGTTATCGTCCTTATCATCCTCATAATTATCGTCGTTAATATCGTCGTTATTTTGTCATAATCATCGTCGTTAATGTCGTCGTTATTTTCGTCATTATCTACGTTGTTATCGTCATAAATATCATCGATAATATCGTCGTTCTTATTGTCATTATCTTCTTTTTATCGTCGTTATTAACGTCGTTATTAACGTCGTTATTATCGTCGTTAATATCGTCATTATCATCGTTGTTATCGTCCTTATCATCCTCATAATTATCGTCGTTAATATCGTCGTTATTTTGTCATAATCATCGTCGTTAATGTCGTCGTTATTATCGTCATTATCTACGTTGTTATCGTCATAAATATCATCGATAATATCGTCGTTATTATTGTCATTATCTTCTTTTTATCGTCGTTTTTAACGTCGTTATTATCGTCGTTAATATCGTCGTTAATATCGTCATTTTAATCGTTGTTATCGTCCTTATTATCCTCATAATTATCGTCGTTAATATCGTCGTTATTTTGTCATAAACATCGTCGCTAATGTCGTCGTTATTATCGTCATTATCATCGTTGTTATCGTCCTTATCATCCTCATAATTATCGTCGTTAATATCGTCGTTATTTTGTCATAATCATCGTCGTTAATGTCGTCGTTATTATCGTCATTATCTACGTTGTTATCGTCATAAATATTATCTTTAATATCGTCGTTATTATTGTCATTATCTTCTTTTTATTGTCTTTATTATCGTCGTTAATATCGTCGTTATTATCGTCGTTAATATCGTCGTTAATATCGTCATTATCATCGTTGTTATCGTCCTTATTATCCTCATAATTATCGTCGTTAATATCGTCGTTATTTTGTCATAATCGTCGTCGTTAATGTCGTCGTTATTATCGTCATTATCTACGTTGTTATCGTCATAAATAACATCGATAATATCGTCGTTATTATTGTCATTATCTTCTTTTTATCGTCGTTAATATCGTCGTTATTATCGTCGTTAATATCGTCGTTAATATCGTCATTATCATCGTTGTTATCGTCCTTATCATCCTCATAATTATCGTCGTTAATATCGTCGTTATTTTGTCATAATCATCGTCGTTAATGTCGTCGTTATTATCGTCATTATCTACGTTGTTATCGTCATAAATATCATCGATAATATCGTCGTTATTATTGTCATTATCTTCTTTTTATCGTCGTTTTTAACGTCGTTATTATCGTCGTTAATATCGTCGTTAATATCGTCATTATAATCGTTGTTATCGTCCTTATCATCCTCATAATTATCGTCGTTAATATCGTCGTTATTTTGTCACAATCATCGTCGTTAATGTCGTCGTTATTATCGTCATTATCATCGTTGTTATCGTCCTTATCATCCTCATAATTATCGTCGTTAATATCGTCGTTATTTTGTCATAATCATCGTCGTTAATGTCGTCGTTATTATCGTCATTATCTACGTTGTTATCGTCATAAATATTATCGTTAATATCGTCGTTATTATTGTCATTATCTTCTTTTTATTGTCTTTATTATCGTCGTTAATATCGTCGTTATTATCGTCGTTAATATCGTCGTTAATATCGTCATTATCATCGTTGTTATCGTCCTTATTATCCTCATAATTATCGTCGTTAATATCGTCGTTATTTTGTCATAATCGTCGTCGTTAATGTCGTCGTTATTATCGTCATTATCTACGTTGTTATCGTCATAAATAACATCGATAATATCGTCGTTATTATTGTCATTATCTTCTTTTTATCGTCGTTAATATCGTCGTTATTATCGTCGTTAATATCGTCGTTAATATCGTCATTATCATCGTTGTTATCGTCCTTATCATCCTCATAATTATCGTCGTTAATATCGTCGTTATTTAGTCATAATCATCGTCGTTAATGTCGTCGTTATTATCGTCATTATCTACGTTGTTATCGTCATAAATATTATCTTTAATATCGTCGTTATTATTGTCATTATCTTCTTTTTATTGTCTTTATTATCGTCGTTAATATCGTCGTTATTATCGTCGTTAATATCGTCGTTAATATCGTCATTATCATCGTTGTTATCGTCCTTATTATCCTCATAATTATCGTCGTTAATATCGTCGTTATTTTGTCATAATCGTCGTCGTTAATGTCGTCGTTATTATCGTCATTATCTACGTTGTTATCGTCATAAATAACATCGATAATATCGTCGTTATTATTGTCATTATCTTCTTTTTATCGTCGTTAATATCGTCGTTATTATCGTCGTTAATATCGTCGTTAATATCGTCATTATCATCGTTGTTATCGTCCTTATCATCCTCATAATTATCGTCGTTAATATCGTCGTTATTTTGTCATAATCATCGTCGTTAATGTCGTCGTTATTATCGTCATTATCTACGTTGTTATCGTCATAAATATCATCGATAATATCGTCGTTATTATTGTCATTATCTTCTTTTTATCGTCGTTTTTAACGTCGTTATTATCGTCGTTAATATCGTCGTTAATATCGTCATTATAATCGTTGTTATCGTCCTTATCATCCTCATAATTATCGTCGTTAATATCGTCGTTATTTTGTCACAATCATCGTCGTTAATGTCGTCGTTATTATCGTCATTATCATCGTTGTTATCGTCCTTATCATCCTCATAATTATCGTCGTTAATATCGTCGTTATTTTGTCATAATCATCGTCGTTAATGTCGTCGTTATTATCGTCATTATCTACGTTGTTATCGACATAAATATTATCTTTAATATCGTCGTTATTATTGTCATTATCTTCTTTTTATTGTCTTTATTATCGTCGTTAATATCGTCGTTATTATCGTCGTTAATGTCGTCGTTATTATCGTCATTATCATCGTTGTTATCGTCCTTATCATCCTCATAATTATCGTCGTTAATATCGTCGTTATTTTGTCACAATCATCGTCGTTAATGTCGTCGTTATTATCGTCATTATCTACGTTGTTATCGTCATAAATATTATCGTTAATATCGTCGTTATTATTGTCATTATCTTCTTTTTATTGTCTTTATTATCGTCGTTAATATCGTCGTTATTATCGTCGTTAATATCGTCGTAATTATCGTCATTATCATCGTTGTTATCGTCCTTATTATCCTCATAATTATCGTCGTTAATATCGTCGTTATTTTGTCATAATCATCGTCGTTAATGTCGTCGTTATTATCGTCATTATCTACGTTGTTATCGTCATAAATATCATCGATAATATCGTCGTTATTATTGTCATTATCTTCTTTTTATCGTCGTTATTAACGTCGTTATTATCGTCGTTAATATCGTCCTTAATATCGTCATTATCATCGTTGTTATCGTCCTTATCATCCTCATAATTATCGTCGTTAATATCGTCGTTATTTTGTCATAATCATCGTCGTTAATGTCGTCGTTATTATCGTCATTATCTACGTTGTTATCGTCATAAATATCATCGATAATATCGTCGTTATTATTGTCATTATCTTCTTTTTATCGTCGTTTTTAACGTCGTTATTATCGTCGTTAATATCGTCGTTAATATCGTCATTATAATCGTTGTTATCGTCCTTATTATCCTCATAATTATCGTCGTTAATATCGTCGTTATTTTGTCATAAACATCGTCGCTAATGTCGTCGTTATTATCGTCATTATCATCGTTGTTATCGTCCTTATCATCCTCATAATTATCGTCGTTAATATCGTCGTTATTTTGTCATAATCATCGTCGTTAATGTCGTCGTTATTATCGTCATTATCTATGTTGTTATCGTCATAAATATTATCTTTAATATCGTCGTTATTATTGTCATTATCTTCTTTTTATTGTCTTTATTATCGTCGTTAATATCGTCGTTATTATCGTCGTTAATATCGTCGTTAATATCGTCATTATCATCGTTGTTATCGTCCTTAGTATCCTCATAATTATCGTCGTTAATATCGTCGTTATTTTGTCATAATCGTCGTCGTTAATGTCGTCGTTATTATCGTCATTATCTACGTTGTTATCGTCATAAATAACATCGATAATATCGTCGTTATTATTGTCATTATCTTCTTTTTATCGTCGTTATTAACGTCGTTATTATCGTCGTTAATATCGTCGTTAATATCGTCATTATCATCGTTGTTATCGTCCTTATCATCCTCATAATTATCGTCGTTAATATCGTCGTTATTTTGTCATAATCATCGTCGTTAATGTCGTCGTTATTATCGTCATTATCTACGTTGTTATCGACATAAATATTATCTTTAATATCGTCGTTATTATTGTCATTATCTTCTTTTTATTGTCTTTATTATCGTCGTTAATATCGTCGTTATTATCGTCGTTAATATCGTCGTTAATATCGTCATTATCATCGTTGTTTTCGTCCTTATCATCCTCATAATTATCGTCGTTAATATCGTCGTTATTTTGTCATAATCATCGTCGTTAATGTCGTCGTTATTATCGTCATTATCTAAGTTGTTATCGTCATAAATATCATCGATAATATCGTCGTTATTATTGTCATTATCTTCTTTTTATCGTCGTTTTTAACGTCGTTATTATCGTCGTTAATATCGTCGTTAATATCGTCATTATAATCGTTGTTATCGTCCTTATTATCCTCATAATTATCGTCGTTAATATCGTCGTTATTTTGTCATAAACATCGTCGTTAATGTCGTCGTTATTATCGTCATTATCATCGTTGTTATCATCCTTATCATCCTCATAATTATCGTCGTTAATATCGTCGTTATATTGTCATAATCATCGACGATAATGTCGTCGTTATTATCGTCATTATCTTCGTTGTTATCGTCATAATTATCATCGTTAATATCGTCGTTATTATTGTCATTATCTTCTTTTTATCGACGTTATTATCGTCGTTAATATCGTCGTTATTATCGTCGTTAATATCGTCATTATCATCGTTGTTATCGTCCTTATTATCCTCATAATTATCGTCGTTAATATCGTCGTTATTTTGTCATAAGCATCGTCGTTAATGTCGTCGTTATTATCGTCATTATCTACGTTGTTATCGTCATAAATAACATCGATAATATCGTCGTTATTATTGTCATTATCTTCTTTTTATCGACGTTATTATCGTCGTTAATATCGTCGTTATTATCGTCGTTAATATCGTCATTATCATCGTTGTTATCGTCCTTATTATCCTCATAATTATCGTCGTTAATATCGTCGTTATTTTGTCATAATCATCGTCGTTAATGTCGTCGTTATTATCGTCATTATCTACGTTGTTATCGTCATAAATATTATCGTTAATATCGTCGTTATTATTGTCATTATCTTCTTTTTATTGTCTTTATTATCGTCGTTAATATCGTCGTTATTATCGTCGTTAATATCGTCGTTAATATCGTCATTATCATCGTTGTTATCGTCCTTATTATCCTCATAATTATCGTCGTTAATATCGTCGTTATTTTGTCATAATCATCGTCGTTAATGTCGTCGTTATTATCGTCATTATCTACGTTGTTATCGTCATAAATATCATCGATAATATCGTCGTTATTATTGTCATTATCTTCTTTTTATCGTCGTTATTAACGTCGTTATTATCGTCGTTAATATCGTCATTATCATCGTTGTTATCGTCCTTATCATCGTCATAATTATCGTCGTTAATATCGTCGTTATTTTGTCATAATCATCGTCGTTAATGTCGTCGTTATTATCGTCATTATCTACGTTGTTATCGTCATAAATATCATCGATAATATCGTCGTTATTATTGTCATTATCTTCTTTTTATCGTCGTTTTTAACATCGTTATTATCGTCGTTAATATCGTCGTTAATATCGTCATTATAATCGTTGTTATCGTCCTTATCATCCTCATAATTATCGTCGTTAATATCGTCGTTATTTTGTCATAATCATCGTCGTTAATGTCGTCGTTATTATCGTCATTATCTACGTTGTTATCGTCATAAATATCATCGATAATATCGTCGTTATTATTGTCATTATCTTCTTTTTATCGTCGTTATTAACGTCGTTATTATCGTCGTTAATATCGTCGTTAATATCGTCATTATCATCGTTGTTATCGTCCTTATCATCCTCATAATTATCGTCGTTAATATCGTCGTTATTTTGTCATAATCATCGTCGTTAATGTCGTCGTTATTATCGTCATTATCTACGTTGTTATCGTCATAAATATCATCGATAATATCGTCGTTATTATTGTCATTATCTTCTTTTTATCGTCGTTATTAACGTCGTTATTATCGTCGTTAATATCGTCGTTAATATCGTCATTATCATCGTTGTTATCGTCCTTATCATCCTCATAATTATCGTCGTTAATATCGTCGTTATTTTGTCATAATCATCGTCGTTAATGTCGTCGTTATTATCGTCATTATCTACGTTGTTATCGTCATAAATATCATCGATAATATCGTCGTTATTATTGTCATTATCTTCTTTTTATCGTCGTTATTAACGTCGTTATTATCGTCGTTAATATCGTCGTTAATATCGTCATTATCATCGTTGTTATCGTCCTTATCATCCTCATAATTATCGTCGTTAATATCGTCGTTATTTTGTCATAATCATCGTCGTTAATGTCGTCGTTATTATCGTCATTATCTACGTTGTTATCGTCATAAATATCATCGATAATATCGTCGTTATTATTGTCATTATCTTCTTTTTATCGTCGTTTTTAACGTCGTTATTATCGTCGTTAATATCGTCGTTAATATCGTCATTATAATCGTTGTTATCGTCCTTATCATCCTCATAATTATCGTCGTTAATATCGTCGTTATTTTGTCATAATCATCGTCGTTAATGTCGTCGTTATTATCGTCATTATCTACGTTGTTATCGTCATAAATATTATCTTTAATATCGTCGTTATTATTGTCATTATCTTCTTTTTATTGTCTTTATTATCGTCGTTAATATCGTCGTTATTATCGTCGTTAATATCGTCGTTAATATCGTCATTATCATCGTTGTTATCGTCCTTATCATCCTCATAATTATCGTCGTTAATATCGTCGTTATTTTGTCATAATCATCGTCGTTAATGTCGTCGTTATTATCGTCATTATCTACGTTGTTATCGTCATAAATATTATCGTTAATATCGTCGTTATTATTGTCATTATCTTCTTTTTATTGTCTTTATTATCGTCGTTAATATCGTCGTTATTATCGTCGTTAATATCGTCGTTAATATCGTCATTATCATCGTTGTTATCGTCCTTATTATCCTCATAATTATCGTCGTTAATATCGTCGTTCTTTTGTCATAATCATCGTCGTTAATGTCGTCGTTATTATCGTCATTATCTACGTTGTTTTCGTCATAAATATCATCGATAATATCGTCGTTATTATTGTCATTATCTTCTTTTTATCGTCGTTATTAACGTCGTTATTATCGTCGTTAATATCGTCATTATCATCGTTGTTATCGTCCTTATTATCCTCATAATTATCGTCGTTAATATCGTCGTTATTTTGTCATAATCATCGTCGTTAATGTCGTCGTTATTATCGTCATTATCTACGTTGTTTTCGTCATAAATATCATCGATAATATCGTCGTTATTATTGTCATTATCTTCTTTTTATCGTCGTTATTAACGTCGTTATTATCGTCGTTAATATCGTCATTATCATCGTTGTTATCGTCCTTATCATCCTCATAATTATCGTCGTTAATATCGTCGTTATTTTGTCATAATCATCGTCGTTAATGTCGTCGTTATTATCGTCATTATCTACGTTGTTATCGTCATAAATATCATCGATAATATCGTCGTTATTATTGTCATTATCTTCTTTTTATCGTCGTTTTTAACATCGTTATTATCGTCGTTAATATCGTCGTTAATATCGTCATTATAATCGTTGTTATCGTCCTTATCATCCTCATAATTATCGTCGTTAATATCGTCGTTATTTTGTCATAATCATCGTCGTTAATGTCGTCGTTATTATCGTCATTATCTACGTTGTTATCGTCATAAATATCATCGATAATATCGTCGTTATTATTGTCATTATCTTCTTTTTATCGTCGTTATTAACGTCGTTATTATCGTCGTTAATATCGTCATTATCATCGTTGTTATCGTCCTTATCATCCTCATAATTATCGTCGTTAATATCGTCGTTATTTTGTCATAATCATCGTCGTTAATGTCGTCGTTATTATCGTCATTATCTACGTTGTTATCGTCATAAATATCATCGATAATATCGTCGTTATTATTGTCATTATCTTCTTTTTATCGTCGTTTTTAACATCGTTATTATCGTCGTTAATATCGTCGTTAATATCGTCATTATAATCGTTGTTATCGTCCTTATCATCCTCATAATTATCGTCGTTAATATCGTCGTTATTTTGTCATAATCATCGTCGTTAATGTCGTCGTTATTATCGTCATTATCTACGTTGTTATCGTCATAAATATCATCGATAATATCGTCGTTATTATTGTCATTATCTTCTTTTTATCGTCGTTATTAACGTCGTTATTATCGTCGTTAATATCGTCGTTAATATCGTCATTATCATCGTTGTTATCGTCCTTATCATCCTCATAATTATCGTCGTTAATATCGTCGTTATTTTGTCATAATCATCGTCGTTAATGTCGTCGTTATTATCGTCATTATCTACGTTGTTATCGTCATAAATATCATCGATAATATCGTCGTTATTATTGTCATTATCTTCTTTTTATCGTCGTTATTAACGTCGTTATTATCGTCGTTAATATCGTCGTTAATATCGTCATTATCATCGTTGTTATCGTCCTTATCATCCTCATAATTATCGTCGTTAATATCGTCGTTATTTTGTCATAATCATCGTCGTTAATGTCGTCGTTATTATCGTCATTATCTACGTTGTTATCGTCATAAATATCATCGATAATATCGTCGTTATTATTGTCATTATCTTCTTTTTATCGTCGTTTTTAACATCGTTATTATCGTCGTTAATATCGTCGTTAATATCGTCATTATAATCGTTGTTATCGTCCTTATCATCCTCATAATTATCGTCGTTAATATCGTCGTTATTTTGTCATAATCATCGTCGTTAATGTCGTCGTTATTATCGTCATTATCTACGTTGTTATCGTCATAAATATCATCGATAATATCGTCGTTATTATTGTCATTATCTTCTTTTTATCGTCGTTATTAACGTCGTTATTATCGTCGTTAATATCGTCGTTAATATCGTCATTATCATCGTTGTTATCGTCCTTATCATCCTCATAATTATCGTCGTTAATATCGTCGTTATTTTGTCATAAACATCGTCGCTAATGTCGTCGTTATTATCGTCATTATCATCGTTGTTATCGTCCTTATCATCCTCATAATTATCGTCGTTAATATCGTCGTTATTTTGTCATAATCATCGTCGTTAATGTCGTCGTTATTATCGTCATTATCTACGTTGTTATCGTCATAAATATTATCTTTAATATCGTTGTTATTATTGTCATTATCTTCTTTTTATTGTCTTTATTATCGTCGTTAATATCGTCGTTATTATCGTCGTTAATATCGTCGTTAATATCGTCATTATCATCGTTGTTATCGTCCTTATCATCCTCATAATTATCGTCGTTAATATCGTCGTTATTTTGTCATAATCATCGTCGTTAATGTCGTCGTTATTATCGTCATTATCTACGTTGTTATCGTCATAAATATTATCGTTAATATCGTCGTTATTATTGTCATTATCTTCTTTTTATTGTCTTTATTATCGTCGTTAATATCGTCGTTATTATCGTCGTTAATATCGTCATTATCATCGTTGTTATCGTCCTTATCATCCTCATAATTATCGTCGTTAATATCGTCGTTATTTTGTCATAATCATCGTCGTTAATGTCGTCGTTATTATCGTCATTATCTACGTTGTTATCGTCATAAATATCATCGATAATATCGTCGTTATTATTGTCATTATCTTCTTTTTATCGTCGTTTTTAACGTCGTTATTATCGTCGTTAATATCGTCGTTAATATCGTCATTATAATCGTTGTTATCGTCCTTATTATCCTCATAATTATCGTCGTTAATATCGTCGTTATTTTGTCATAAACATCGTCGCTAATGTCGTCGTTATTATCGTCATTATCATCGTTGTTATCGTCCTTATCATCCTCATAATTATCGTCGTTAATATCGTCGTTATTTTGTCATAATCATCGTCGTTAATGTCGTCGTTATTATCGTCATTATCTACGTTGTTATCGTCATAAATATTATCTTTAATATCGTCGTTATTATTGTCATTATCTTCTTTTTATTGTCTTTATTATCGTCGTTAATATCGTCGTTATTATCGTCGTTAATATCGTCGTTAATATCGTCATTATCATCGTTGTTATCGTCCTTATTATCCTCATAATTATCGTCGTTAATATCGTCGTTATATTGTCATAATCGTCGTCGTTAATGTCGTCGTTATTATCGTCATTATCTACGTTGTTATCGTCATAAATAACATCGATAATATCGTCGTTATTATTGTCATTATCCTCTTTTTATCGTCGTTATTAACGTCGTTATTATCGTCGTTAATATCGTCGTTAATATCGTCATTATCATCGTTGTTATCGTCCTTATCATCCTCATAATTATCGTCGTTAATATCGTCGTTATTTTGTCATAATCATCGTCGTTAATGTCGTCGTTATTATCGTCATTATCTACGTTGTTATCGTCATAAATATTATCTTTAATATCGTCGTTATTATTGTCATTATCTTCTTTTTATTGTCTTTATTATCGTCGTTAATATCGTCGTTATTATCGTCGTTAATATCGTCGTTAATATCGTCATTATCATCGTTGTTATCGTCCTTATCATCCTCATAATTATCGTCGTTAATATCGTCGTTATTTTGTCATAATCGTCGTCGTTAATGTCGTCGTTATTATCGTCATTATCTACGTTGTTATCGTCATAAATAACATCGATAATATCGTCGTTATTATTGTCATTATCTTCTTTTTATCGTCGTTATTAACGTCGTTATTATCGTCGTTAATATCGTCGTTAATATCGTCATTATCATCGTTGTTATCGTCCTTATCATCCTCATAATTATCGTCGTTAATATCGTCGTTATTTTGTCATAATCATCGTCGTTAATGTCGTCGTTATTATCGTCATTATCTACGTTGTTATCGACCATAAATATTATCTTTAATATCGTCGTTATTATTGTCATTATCTTCTTTTTATTGTCTTTATTATCGTCGTTAATATCGTCGTTATTATCGTCGTTAATATCGTCGTTAATATCGTCATTATCATCGTTGTTATCGTCCTTATCATCCTCATAATTATCGTCGTTAATATCGTCGTTATTTTGTCATAATCGTCGTCGTTAATGTCGTCGTTATTATCGTCATTATCTACGTTGTTATCGTCATAAATAACATCGATAATATCGTCGTTATTATTGTCATATCTTCTTTTTATCGTCGTTATTAACGTCGTTATTATCGTCGTTAATATCGTCGTTAATATCGTCATTATCATCGTTGTTATCGTCCTTATCATCCTCATAATTATCGTCGTTAATATCGTCGTTATTTTGTCATAATCATCGTCGTTAATGTCGTCGTTATTATCGTCATTATCTACGTTGTTATCGACATAATATTATCTTTAATATCGTCGTTATTATTGTCATTATCTTCTTTTTATTGTCTTTATTATCGTCGTTAATATCGTCGTTATTATCGTCGTTAATATCGTCCGTTAATATCGTCATTATCATCGTTGTGATCGTCCTTATTATCTTCATAATTATCGTCGATAATATCGTCGTTATTTTGTCATAATCATCGTCGTTAATGTCGTCGTTATTATCGTCATTATCTACGTTGTTATCGTCATAAATATCATCGATAATATCGTCGTTATTATTGTCATTATCTTCTTTTTATCGTCGTTATTAACGTCGTTATTATCGTCGTTAATATCGTCGTTATTATCGTCGTTAATATCGTTATTATCATCGTTGTTATCGTCCTTATTATCCTCATAATTATCGTCGTTAATATCGTCGTTATTTTGTCACAATCATCGTCGTTAATGTCGTCGTTAATATCGTCATTATCATCGTTGTTATCGTCCTTATCATCCTCATAATTATCGTCGTTAATATCGTCGTTATTTTGTCATAATCATCGTCGTTAATGTCGTCGTTATTTTCGTCATTATCTACGTTGTTATCGTCATAAATATCATCGATAATATCGTCGTTCTTATTGTCATTATCTTCTTTTTATCGTCGTTATTATCGTCGTTAATATCGTCGTTAATATCGTCATTATCATCGTTGTTATCGTCCTTATCATCCTCATAATTATCGTCGTTAATATCGTCGTTATTTTGTCATAATCATCGTCGTTAATGTCGTCGTTATTATCATCATTATCTACGTTGTTATCGTCATAAATATCATCGATAATATCGTCGTTATTATTGTCATTATCTTCTTTTTATCGTCGTTTTTAACGTCGTTATTATCGTCGTTAATATCGTCGTTAATATCGTCATTATAATCGTTGTTATCGTCCTTATTATCCTCATAATTATCGTCGTTAATATCGTCGTTATTTTGTCATAAACATCGTCGTTAATGTCGTCGTTATTATCGTCATTATCATCGTTGTTATCATCCTTATCATCCTCATAATTATCGTCGTTACTATCGTCGTTATTTTGTCATAATCATCGACGATAATGTCGTCGTTATTATCGTCATTATCTTCGTTGTTATCGTCATAATTATCATCGTTAATATCGTCGTTATTATTGTCATTATCTTCTTTTTATCGACGTTATTATCGTCGTTAATATCGTCGTTATTATCGTCGTTAATATCGTCATTATCATCGTTGTTATCGTCCTTATTATCCTCATAATTATCGTCGTTAATATCGTCGTTATTTTGTCACAATCATCGTCGTTAATGTCGTCGTTATTATCGTCATTATCATCGTTGTTATCGTCCTTATCATCCTCATAATTATCGTCGTTAATATCGTCGTTATTTTGTCATAATCATCGTCGTTAATGTCGTCGTTATTATCGTCATTATCTACGTTGTTATCGTCATAAATATCATCGATAATATCGTCGTTATTATTGTCATTATCTTCTTTTTATCGTCGTTATTAACGTCGTTATTATCGTCGTTAATATCGTCGTTAATATCGTCATTATCATCGTTGTTATCGTCCTTATCATCCTCATAATTATCGTCGTTAATATCGTCGTTATTTTGTCATAATCATCGTCGTTAATGTCGTCGTTATTATCGTCATTATCTACGTTGTTATCGTCATAAATATCATCGATAATATCGTCGTTATTATTGTCATTATCTTCTTTTTATCGTCGTTTTTAACGTCGTTATTATCGTCGTTAATATCGTCGTTAATATCGTCATTATAATCGTTGTTATCGTCCTTATCATCCTCATAATTATCGTCGTTAATATCGTCGTTATTTTGTCATAATCATCGTCGTTAATGTCGTCGTTATTATCGTCATTATCTACGTTGTTATCGTCATAAATATCATCGATAATATCGTCGTTATTATTGTCATTATCTTCTTTTTATCGTCGTTATTAACGTCGTTATTATCGTCGTTAATATCGTCGTTAATATCGTCATTATCATCGTTGTAATCGTCCTTATCATCCTCATAATTATCGTCGTTAATATCGTCGTTATTTTGTCATAATCATCGTCGTTAATGTCGTCGTTATTATCGTCATTATCTACGTTGTTATCGTCATAAATATCATCGATAATATCGTCGTTATTATTGTCATTATCTTCTTTTTATCGTCGTTTTTAACGTCGTTATTATCGTCGTTAATATCGTCGTTAATATCGTCATTATAATCGTTGTTATCGTCCTTATTATCCTCATAATTATCGTCGTTAATATCGTCGTTATTTTGTCATAAACATCGTCGCTAATGTCGTCGTTATTATCGTCATTATCATCGTTGTTATCGTCCTTATCATCCTCATAATTATCGTCGTTAATATCGTCGTTATTTTGTCATAATCATCGTCGTTAATGTCGTCGTTATTATCGTCATTATCTACGTTGTTATCGTCATAAATATTATCTTTAATATCGTCGTTATTATTGTCATTATCTTCTTTTTATTGTCTTTATTATCGTCGTTAATATCGTCGTTATTATCGTCGTTAATATCGTCGTTAATATCGTCATTATCATCGTTGTTATCGTCCTTATCATCCTCATAATTATCGTCGTTAATATCGTCGTTATTTTGTCATAATCGTCGTCGTTAATGTCGTCGTTATTATCGTCATTATCTACGTTGTTATCGTCATAAATAACATCGATAATATCGTCGTTATTATTGTCATTATCTTCTTTTTATCGTCGTTATTAACGTCGTTATTATCGTCGTTAATATCGTCGTTAATATCGTCATTATCATCGTTGTTATCGTCCTTATCATCCTCATAATTATCGTCGTTAATATCGTCGTTATTTTGTCATAATCATCGTCGTTAATGTCGTCGTTATTATCGTCATTATCTACGTTGTTATCGACATAAATATTATCTTTAATATCGTCGTTATTATTGTCATTATCTTCTTTTTATTGTCTTTATTATCGTCGTTAATATCGTCGTTATTATCGTCGTTAATATCGTCGTTAATATCGTCATTATCATCGTTGTGATCGTCCTTATTATCTTCATAATTATCGTCGATAATATCGTCGTTATTTTGTCATAATCATCGTCGTTAATGTCGTCGTTATTATCGTCATTATCTACGTTGTTATCGTCATAAATATCATCGATAATATCGTCGTTATTATTGTCATTATCTTCTTTTTATCGTCGTTATTAACGTCGTTATTATCGTCGTTAATATCGTCGTTATTATCGTCGTTAATATCGTTATTATCATCGTTGTTATCGTCCTTATTATCCTCATAATTATCGTCGTTAATATCGTCGTTATTTTGTCACAATCATCGTCGTTAATGTCGTCGTTAATATCGTCATTATCATCGTTGTTATCGTCCTTAATATCCTCATAATTATCGTCGTTAATATCGTCGTTATTTTGTCATAATCATCGTCGTTAATGTCGTCGTTATTTTCGTCATTATCTACGTTGTTATCGTCATAAATATCATCGATAATATCGTCGTTCTTATTGTCATTATCTTTTTTTTATCGTCGTTATTAACGTCGTTATTATCGTCGTTAATATCGTCATTATCATCGTTGTTATCGTCCTTATCATCCTCATAATTATCGTCGTTAATATCGTCGTTATTTTGTCATAATCATCGTCGTTAATGTCGTCGTTATTATCGTCATTATCTACGTTGTTATCGTCATAAATATCATCGATAATATCGTCGTTATTATTGTCATTATCTTCTTTTTATTGTCTTTATTATCGTCGTTAATATCGTCGTTATTATCGTCGTTAATATCGTCGTTAATATCGTCATTATCATCGTTGTTATCGTCCTTATCATCCTCATAATTATCGTCGTTAATATCGTCGTTATTTTGTCATAATCATCGTCGTTAATGTCGTCGTTATTATCGTCATTATCTACGTTGTTATCGTCATAAATATCATCGATAATATCGTCGTTATTATTGTCATTATCTTCTTTTTATCGTCGTTTTTAACGTCGTTATTATCGTCGTTAATATCGTCGTTATCATCGTTGTTATCGTCCTTATCATCCTCATAATTATCGTCGTTAATATCGTCGTTATTTTGTCATAATCATCGTCGTTAATGTCGTCGTTATTATCGTCATTATCTACGTTGTTATCGTCATAAATATCATCGATAATATCGTCGTTATTATTGTCATTATCTTCTTTTTATTGTCTTTATTATCGTCGTTAATATCGTCGTTATTATCGTCGTTAATATCGTCGTTAATATCGTCATTATCATCGTTGTTATCGTCCTTATCATCCTCATAATTATCGTCGTTAATATCGTCGTTATTTTGTCATAATCATCGTCGTTAATGTCGTCGTTATTATCGTCATTATCTACGTTGTTATCGTCATAAATATCATCGATAATATCGTCGTTATTATTGTCATTATCTTCTTTTTATCGTCGTTTTTAACGTCGTTATTATCGTCGTTAATATCGTCGTTAATATCGTCATTTTAATCGTTGTTATCGTCCTTATTATCCTCATAATTATCGTCGTTAATATCGTCGTTATTTTGTCATAAACATCGTCGTTAATGTCGTCGTTATTATCGTCATTATCATCGTTGTTATCATCCTTATCATCCTCATAATTATCGTCGTTAATATCGTCGTTATTTTGTCATAATCATCGACGATAATGTCGTCGTTATTATCGTCATTATCTTCGTTGTTATCGTCATAATTATCATCGTTAATATCGTCGTTATTATTGTCATTATCTTCTTTTTATCGACGTTATTATCGTCGTTAATATCGTCGTTATTATCGTCGTTAATATCGTCATTATCATCGTTGTTATCGTCCTTATTATCCTCATAATTATCGTCGTTAATATCGTCGTTATTTTGTCACAATCATCGTCGTTAATGTCGTCGTTATTATCGTCATTATCATCGTTGTTATCGTCCTTATCATCCTCATAATTATCGTCGTTAATATCGTCGTTATTTTGTCATAATCATCGTCGTTAATGTCGTCGTTATTATCGTCATTATCTACGTTGTTATCGTCATAAATATTATCGTTAATATCGTCGTTATTATTGTCATTATCTTCTTTTTATTGTCTTTATTATCGTCGTTAATATCGTCGTTATTATCGTCGTTAATATCGTCGTTAATATCGTCATTATCATCGTTGTTATCGTCCTTATTATCCTCATAATTATCGTCGTTAATATCGTCGTTATTTTGTCATAATCATCGTCGTTAATGTCGTCGTTATTATCGTCATTATCTACGTTGTTATCGTCATAAATATCATCGATAATATCGTCGTTATTATTGTCATTATCTTCTTTTTATCGTCGTTATTAACGTCGTTATTATCGTCGTTAATATCGTCGTTAATATCGTCATTATCATCGTTGTTATCGTCCTTATCATCCTCATAATTATCGTCGTTAATATCGTCGTTATTTTGTCATAATCATCGTCGTTAATGTCGTCGTTATTATCGTCATTATCTACGTTGTTATCGTCATAAATATCATCGATAATATCGTCGTTATTATTGTCATTTTCTTCTTTTTATCGTCGTTATTAACGTCGTTATTATCGTCGTTAATATCGTCGTTATTATCGTCGTTAATATCGTTATTATCATCGTTGTTATCGTCCTTATTATCCTCATAATTATCGTCGTTAATATCGTCGTTATTTTGTCACAATCATCGTCGTTAATGTCGTCGTTAATATCGTCATTATCATCGTTGTTATCGTCCTTATCATCCTCATAATTATCGTCGTTAATATCGTCGTTATTTTGTCATAATCATCGTCGTTAATGTCGTCGTTATTTTCGTCATTATCTACGTTGTTATCGTCATAAATATTATCGTTAATATCGTCGTTATTATTGTCATTATCTTCTTTTTATTGTCTTTATTATCGTCGTTAATATCGTCGTTATTATCGTCGTTAATATCGTCGTTAATATCGTCATTATCATCGTTGTTATCGTCCTTATTATCGTCATAATTATCGTCGTTAATATCGTCGTTATTTTGTCATAATCATCGTCGTTAATGTCGTCGTTATTATCGTCATTATCTACGTTGTTATCGTCATAAATATCATCGATAATATCGTCGTTATTATTGTCATTATCTTCTTTTTATCGTCGTTATTAACGTCGTTATTATCGTCGTTAATATCGTCGTTAATATCGTCATTATCATCGTTGTTATCGTCCTTATTATCCTCATAATTATCGTCGTTAATATCGTCGTTATTTTGTCATAATCATCGTCGTTAATGTCGTCGTTATTATCGTCATTATCTACGTTGTTATCGTCATAAATATCATCGATAATATCGTCGTTATTATTGTCATTATCTTCTTTTTATCGTCGTTATTAACGTCGTTATTATCGTCGTTAATATCGTCGTTAATATCGTCATTATCATCGTTGTTATCGTCCTTATCATCCTCATAATTATCGTCGTTAATATCGTCGTTATTTTGTCATAATCATCGTCGTTAATGTCGTCGTTATTATCGTCATTATCTACGTTGTTATCGTCATAAATATCATCGATAATATCGTCGTTATTATTGTCATTATCTTCTTTTTATCGTCGTTTTTAACGTCGTTATTATCGTCGTTAATATCGTCGTTAATATCGTCATTATAATCGTTGTTATCGTCCTTATCATCCTCATAATTATCGTCGTTAATATCGTCGTTATTTTGTCATAATCATCGTCGTTAATGTCGTCGTTATTATCGTCATTATCTACGTTGTTATCGTCATAAATATCATCGATAATATCGTCGTTATTATTGTCATTATCTTCTTTTTATCGTCGTTATTAACGTCGTTATTATCGTCGTTAATATCGTCGTTAATATCGTCATTATCATCGTTGTAATCGTCCTTATCATCCTCATAATTATCGTCGTTAATATCGTCGTTATTTTGTCATAATCATCGTCGTTAATGTCATCGTTATTATCGTCATTATCTACGTTGTTATCGTCATAAATATCATCGATAATATCGTCGTTATTATTGTCATTATCTTCTTTTTATCGTCGTTTTTAACGTCGTTATTATCGTCGTTAATATCGTCGTTAATATCGTCATTATAATCGTTGTTATCGTCCTTATTATCCTCATAATTATCGTCGTTAATATCGTCGTTATTTTGTCATAAACATCGTCGCTAATGTCGTCGTTATTATCGTCATTATCATCGTTGTTATCGTCCTTATCATCCTCATAATTATCGTCGTTAATATCGTCGTTATTTTGTCATAATCATCGTCGTTAATGTCGTCGTTATTATCGTCATTATCTACGTTGTTATCGTCATAAATATCATCGATAATATCGTCGTTATTATTGTCATTATCTTCTTTTTATCGTCGTTATTAACGTCGTTATTATCGTCGTTAATATCGTCGTTAATATCGTCATTATCATCGTTGTTATCGTCCTTATTATCCTCATAATTATCGTCGTTAATATCGTCGTTATTTTGTCATAATCATCGTCGTTAATGTCGTCGTTATTATCGTCATTATCTACGTTGTTATCGTCATAAATATCATCGATAATATCGTCGTTATTATTGTCATTATCTTCTTTTTATCGTCGTTATTAACGTCGTTATTATCGTCGTTAATATCGTCGTTAATATCGTCATTATCATCGTTGTTATCGTCCTTATCATCCTCATAATTATCGTCGTTAATATCGTCGTTATTTTGTCATAATCATCGTCGTTAATGTCGTCGTTATTATCGTCATTATCTACGTTGTTATCGTCATAAATATCATCGATAATATCGTCGTTATTATTGTCATTATCTTCTTTTTATCGTCGTTATTAACGTCGTTATTATCGTCGTTAATATCGTCGTTAATATCGTCATTATCATCGTTGTTATCGTCCTTATCATCCTCATAATTATCGTCGTTAATATCGTCGTTATTTTGTCATAATCATCGTCGTTAATTTCGTCGTTATTATCGTCATTATCTACGTTGTTATCGTCATAAATATCATCGATAATATCGTCGTTATTATTGTCATTATCTTCTTTTTATCGTCGTTATTAACGTCGTTATTATCGTCGTTAATATCGTCGTTAATATCGTCATTATCATCGTTGTAATCGTCCTTATCATCCTCATAATTATCGTCGTTAATATCGTCGTTATTTTGTCATAATCATCGTCGTTAATGTCGTCGTTATTATCGTCATTATCTACGTTGTTATCGTCATAAATAACATCGATAATATCGTCGTTATTATTGTCATTATCTTCTTTTTATCGTCGTTATTAACGTCGTTATTATCGTCGTTAATATCGTCGTTAATATCGTCATTATCATCGTTGTTATCGTCCTTATCATCCTCATAATTATCGTCGTTAATATCGTCGTTATTTTGTCATAATCGTCGTCGTTAATGTCGTCGTTATTATCGTCATTATCTACGTTGTTATCGTCATAAATAACATCGATAATATCGTCGTTATTATTGTCATTATCTTCTTTTTATCGTCGTTATTAACGTCGTTATTATCGTCGTTAATATCGTCGTTAATATCGTCATTATCATCGTTGTTATCGTCCTTATCATCCTCATAATTATCGTCGTTAATATCGTCGTTATTTTGTCATAATCATCGTCGTTAATGTCGTCGTTATTATCGTCATTATCTACGTTGTTATCGACATAAATATTATCTTTAATATCGTCGTTATTATTGTCATTATCTTCTTTTTATTGTCTTTATTATCGTCGTTAATATCGTCGTTATTATCGTCGTTAATATCGTCGTTAATATCGTCATTATCATCGTTGTGATCGTCCTTATTATCTTCATAATTATCGTCGATAATATCGTCGTTATTTTGTCATAATCATCGTCGTTAATGTCGTCGTTATTATCGTCATTATCTACGTTGTTATCGTCATAAATATCATCGATAATATCGTCGTTATTATTGTCATTATCTTCTTTTTATCGTCGTTATTAACGTCGTTATTATCGTCGTTAATATCGTCGTTATTATCGTCGTTAATATCATTATTATCATCGTTGTTATCGTCCTTATTATCCTCATAATTATCGTCGTTAATATCGTCGTTATTTTGTCACAATCATCGTCGTTAATGTCGTCGTTAATATCGTCATTATCATCGTTGTTATCGTCCTTATCATCCTCATAATTATCGTCGTTAATATCGTCGTTATTTTGTCATAATCATCGTCGTTAATGTCGTCGTTATTTTCGTCATTATCTACGTTGTTATCGTCATAAATATCATCGATAATATCGTCGTTATTATTGTCATTATCTTCTTTTTATCGTCGTTATTAACGTCGTTATTATCGTCGTTAATATCGTCGTTAATATCGTCATTATCATCGTTGTTATCGTCCTTATCATCCTCATAATTATCGTCGTTAATATCGTCGTTATTTTGTCATAATCATCGTCGTTAATGTCGTCGTTATTATCGTCATTATCTACGTTGTTATCGTCATAAATATCATCGATAATATCGTCGTTATTATTGTCATTATCTTCTTTTTATCGTCGTTTTTAACGTCGTTATTATCGTCGTTAATATCGTCGTTAATATCGTCATTATAATCGTTGTTATCGTCCTTATCATCCTCATAATTATCGTCGTTAATATCGTCGTTATTTTGTCATAATCATCGTCGTTAATGTCGTCGTTATTATCGTCATTATCTACGTTGTTATCGTCATAAATATCATCGATAATATCGTCGTTATTATTGTCATTATCTTCTTTTTATCGTCGTTATTAACGTCGTTATTATCGTCGTTAATATCGTCGTTAATATCGTCATTATCATCGTTGTAATCGTCCTTATCATCCTCATAATTATCGTCGTTAATATCGTCGTTATTTTGTCATAATCATCGTCGTTAATGTCGTCGTTATTATCGTCATTATCTACGTTGTTATCGTCATAAATATCATCGATAATATCGTCGTTATTATTGTCATTATCTTCTTTTTATCGTCGTTTTTAACGTCGTTATTATCGTCGTTAATATCGTCGTTAATATCGTCATTATAATCGTTGTTATCGTCCTTATTATCCTCATAAATATCGTCGTTAATATCGTCGTTATTTTGTCATAAACATCGTCGGTAATGTCGTCGTTATTATCGTCATTATCATCGTTGTTATCGTCCTTATCATCCTCATAATTATCGTCGTTAATATCGTCGTTATTTTGTCATAATCATCGTCGTTAATGTCGTCGTTATTATCGTCATTATCTACGTTGTTATCGTCATAAATATTATCTTTAATATCGTCGTTATTATTGTCATTATCTTCTTTTTATTGTCTTTATTATCGTCGTTAATATCGTCGTTATTATCGTCGTTAATATCGTCGTTAATATCGTCATTATCATCGTTGTTATCGTCCTTATTATCCTCATAATTATCGTCGTTAATATCGTCGTTATTTTGTCATAATCGTCGTCGTTAATGTCGTCGTTATTATCGTCATTATCTACGTTGTTATCGTCATAAATAACATCGATAATATCGTCGTTATTATTGTCATTATCTTCTTTTTATCGTCGTTATTAACGTCGTTATTATCGTCGTTAATATCGTCGTTAATATCGTCATTATCATCGTTGTTATCGTCCTTATCATCCTCATAATTATCGTCGTTAATATCGTCGTTATTTTGTCATAATCATCGTCGTTAATGTCGTCGTTATTATCGTCATTATCTACGTTGTTATCGTCATAAATATTATCTTTAATATCGTCGTTATTATTGTCATTATCTTCTTTTTATTGTCTTTATTATCGTCGTTAATATCGTCGTTATTATCGTCGTTAATATCGTCGTTAATATCGTCATTATCATCGTTGTTATCGTCCTTATCATCCTCATAATTATCGTCGTTAATATCGTCGTTATTTTGTCATAATCGTCGTCGTTAATGTCGTCGTTATTATCGTCATTATCTACGTTGTTATCGTCATAAATAACATCGATAATATCGTCGTTATTATTGTCATTATCTTCTTTTTATCGTCGTTATTAACGTCGTTATTATCGTCGTTAATATCGTCGTTAATATCGTCATTATCATCGTTGTTATCGTCCTTATCATCCTCATAATTATCGTCGTTAATATCGTCGTTATTTTGTCATAATCATCGTCGTTAATGTCGTCGTTATTATCGTCATTATCTACGTTGTTATCGACATAAATATTATCTTTAATATCGTCGTTATTATTGTCATTATCTTCTTTTTATTGTCTTTATTATCGTCGTTAATATCGTCGTTATTATCGTCGTTAATATCGTCGTTAATATCGTCATTATCATCGTTGTGATCGTCCTTATTATCTTCATAATTATCGTCGATAATATCGTCGTTATTTTGTCATAATCATCGTCGTTAATGTCGTCGTTATTATCGTCATTATCTACGTTGTTATCGTCATAAATATCATCGATAATATCGTCGTTATTATTGTCATTATCTTCTTTTTATCGTCGTTATTAACGTCGTTATTATCGTCGTTAATATCGTCGTTAATATCGTCATTATCATCGTTGTTATCGTCCTTATCATCCTCATAATTATAGTCGTTAATATCGTCGTTATTTTGTCATAATCATCGTCGTTAATGTCGTCGTTATTATCGTCATTATCTACGTTGTTATCGTCATAAATATCATCGATAATATCGTCGTTATTATTGTCATTATCTTCTTTTTATCGTCGTTTTTAACGTCGTTATTATCGTCGTTAATATCGTCGTTAATATCGTCATTATAATCGTTGTTATCGTCCTTATCATCCTCATAATTATCGTCGTTAATATCGTCGTTATTTTGTCATAATCATCGTCGTTAATGTCGTCGTTATTATCGTCATTATCTACGTTGTTATCGTCATAAATATCATCGATAATATCGTCGTTATTATTGTCATTATCTTCTTTTTATCGTCGTTATTAACGTCGTTATTATCGTCGTTAATATCGTCGTTAATATCGTCATTATCATCGTTGTAATCGTCCTTATCATCCTCATAATTATCGTCGTTAATATCGTCGTTATTTTGTCATAATCATCGTCGTTAATGTCGTCGTTATTATCGTCATTATCTACGTTGTTATCGTCATAAATATCATCGATAATATCGTCGTTATTATTGTCATTATCTTCTTTTTATCGTCGTTTTTAACGTCGTTATTATCGTCGTTAATATCGTCGTTAATATCGTCATTATAATCGTTGTTATCGTCCTTATTATCCTCATAATTATCGTCGTTAATATCGTCGTTATTTTGTCATAAACATCGTCGCTAATGTCGTCGTTATTATCGTCATTATCATCGTTGTTATCGTCCTTATCATCCTCATAATTATCGTCGTTAATATCGTCGTTATTTTGTCATAATCATCGTCGTTAATGTCGTCGTTATTATCGTCATTATCTACGTAGTTATCGTCATAAATATTATCTTTAATATCGTCGTTATTATTGTCATTATCTTCTTTTTATTGTCTTTATTATCGTCGTTAATATCGTCGTTATTATCGTCGTTAATATCGTCGTTAATATCGTCATTATCATCGTTGTTATCGTCCTTATTATCCTCATAATTATCGTCGTTAATATCGTCGTTATTTTGTCATAATCGTCGTCGTTAATGTCGTCGTTATTATCGTCATTATCTACGTTGTTATCGTCATAAATAACATCGATAATATCGTCGTTATTATTGTCATTATCTTCTTTTTATCGTCGTTATTAACGTCGTTATTATCGTCGTTAATATCGTCGTTAATATCGTCATTATCATCGTTGTTATCGTCCTTATCATCCTCATAATTATCGTCGTTAATATCGTCGTTATTTTGTCATAATCATCGTCGTTAATGTCGTCGTTATTATCGTCATTATCTACGTTGTTATCGTCATAAATATTATCTTTAATATCGTCGTTATTATTGTCATTATCTTCTTTTTATTGTCTTTATTATCGTCGTTAATATCGTCGTTATTATCGTCGTTAATATCGTCGTTAATATCGTCATTATCATCGTTGTTATCGTCCTTATCATCCTCATAATTATCGTCGTTAATATCGTCGTTATTTTGTCATAATCGTCGTCGTTAATGTCGTCGTTATTATCGTCATTATCTACGTTGTTATCGTCATAAATAACATCGATAATATCGTCGTTATTATTGTCATTATCTTCTTTTTATCGTCGTTATTAACGTCGTTATTATCGTCGTTAATATCGTCGTTAATATCGTCATTATCATCGTTGTTATCGTCCTTATCATCCTCATAATTATCGTCGTTAATATCGTCGTTATTTTGTCATAAACATCGTCGCTAATGTCGTCGTTATTATCGTCATTATCATCGTCGTTAATGTCGTCGTTAATATCGTCATTATCATCGTTGTTATCGTCCTTATCATCCTCATAATTATCGTCGTTAATATCGTCGTTATTTTGTCATAATCATCGTCGTTAATGTCGTCGTTATTTTCGTCATTATCTACGTTGTTATCGTCATAAATATCATCGATAATATCGTCGTTATTATTGTCATTATCTTCTTTTTATCGTCGTTATTAACGTCGTTATTATCGTCGTTAATATCGTCGTTATTATCGTCGTTAATATCGTTATTATCATCGTTGTTATCGTCCTTATTATCCTCATAATTATCGTCGTTAATATCGTCGTTATTTTGTCACAATCATCGTCGTTAATGTCGTCGTTAATATCGTCATTATCATCGTTGTTATCGTCCTTATCATCCTCATAATTATCGTCGTTAATATCGTCGTTATTTTGTCATAATCATCGTCGTTAATGTCGTCGTTATTTTCGTCATTATCTACGTTGTTATCGTCATAAATATCATCGATAATATCGTCGTTCTTATTGTCATTATCTTCTTTTTATCGTCGTTATTAACGTCGTTATTATCGTCGTTAATATCGTCATTATCATCGTTGTTATCGTCCTTATCATCCTCATAATTATCGTCGTTAATATCGTCGTTATTTTGTCATAATCATCGTCGTTAATGTCGTCGTTATTATCGTCATTATCTACGTTGTTATCGTCATAAATATCATCGATAATATCGTCGTTATTATTGTCATTATCTTCTTTTTATTGTCTTTATTATCGTCGTTAATATCGTCGTTATTATCGTCGTTAATATCGTCGTTAATATCGTCATTATCATCGTTGTTATCGTCCTTATCATCCTCATAATTATCGTCGTTAATATCGTCGTTATTTTGTCATAATCATCGTCGTTAATGTCGTCGTTATTATCGTCATTATCTACGTTGTTATCGTCATAAATATCATCGATAATATCGTCGTTATTATTGTCATTATCTTCTTTTTATCGTCGTTATTAACGTCGTTATTATCGTCGTTAATATCGTCGTTAATATCGTCATTATCATCGTTGTTATCGTCCTTATCATCCTCATAATTATCGTCGTTAATATCGTCGTTATTTTGTCATAATCATCGTCGTTAATGTCGTCGTTATTATCGTCATTATCTACGTTGTTATCGTCATAAATATCATCGATAATATCGTCGTTATTATTGTCATTATCTTCTTTTTATCGTCGTTTTTAACGTCGTTATTATCGTCGTTAATATCGTCGTTAATATCGTCATTATAATCGTTGTTATCGTCCTTATTATCCTCATAATTATCGTCGTTAATATCGTCGTTATTTTGTCATAAACATCGTCGCTAATGTCGTCGTTATTATCGTCATTATCATCGTTGTTATCGTCCTTATCATCCTCATAATTATCGTCGTTATTTTGTCATAATCATAGTCGTTAATGTCGTCGTTATTATCGTCATTATCTACGTTGTTATCGTCATAAATATTATCTTTAATATCGTCGTTATTATTGTCATTATCTTCTTTTTATTGTCTTTATTATCGTCGTTAATATCGTCGTTATTATCGTCGTTAATATCGTCGTTAATATCGTCATTATCATCGTTGTTATCGTCCTTATTATCCTCATAATTATCGTCGTTAATATCGTCGTTATTTTGTCATAATCGTCGTCGTTAATGTCGTCGTTATTATCGTCATTATCTACGTTGTTATCGTCATAAATAACATCGATAATATCGTCGTTATTATTGTCATTATCTTCTTTTTATCGTCGTTATTAACGTCGTTATTATCGTCGTTAATATCGTCGTTAATATCGTCATTATCATCGTTGTTATCGTTCTTATCATCCTCATAATTATCGTCGTTAATATCGTCGTTATTTTGTCATAATCATCGTCGTTAATGTCGTCGTTATTATCGTCATTATCTACGTTGTTATCGTCATAAATATCATCGATAATATCGTCGTTATTATTGTCATTATCTTCTTTTTATTGTCTTTATTATCGTCGTTAATATCGTCGTTATTATCGTCGTTAATATCGTCGTTAATATCGTCATTATCATCGTTGTTATCGTCCTTATCATCCTCATAATTATCGTCGTTAATATCGTCGTTATTTTGTCATAATCATCGTCGTTAATGTCGTCGTTATTATCGTCATTATCTACGTTGTTATCGTCATAAATATCATCGATAATATCGTCGTTATTATTGTCATTATCTTCTTTTTATCGTCGTTTTTATCGTCGTTATTATCGTCGTTAATATCGTCGTTATCATCGTTGTTATCGTCCTTATCATCCTCATAATTATCGTCGTTAATATCGTCGTTATTTTGTCATAATCATCGTCGTTAATGTCGTCGTTATTATCGTCATTATCTACGTTGTTATCGTCATAAATATCATCGATAATATCGTCGTTATTATTGTCATTATCTTCTTTTTATCGTCGTTTTTAACGTCGTTATTATCGTCGTTAATATCGTCGTTAATATCGTCATTATAATCGTTGTTATCGTCCTTATTATCCTCATAATTATCGTCGTTAATATCGTCGTTATTTTGTCATAAACATCGTCGTTAATGTCGTCGTTATTATCGTCATTATCATCGTTGTTATCATCCTTATCATCCTCATAATTATCGTCGTCAATATCGTCGTTATTTTGTCATAATCATCGACGATAATGTCGTCGTTATTATCGTCATTATCTTCGTTGTTATCGTCATAATTATCATCGTTAATATCGTCGTTATTATTGTCATTATCTTCTTTTTATCGACGTTATTATCGTCGTTAATATCGTCGTTATTATCGTCGTTAATATCGTCATTATCATCGTTGTTTTCGTCCTTATTATCCTCATAATTATCGTCGTTAATATCGTCGTTATTTTGTCACAATCATCGTCGTTAATGTCGTCGTTATTATCGTCATTATCATCGTTGTTATCGTCCTTATCATCCTCATAATTATCGTCGTTAATATCGTCGTTATTTTGTCATAATCATCGTCGTTAATGTCGTCGTTATTATCGTCATTATCTACGTTGTTATCGTCATAAATATTATCGTTAATATCGTCGTTATTATTGTCATTATCTTCTTTTTATTGTCTTTATTATCGTCGTTAATATCGTCGTTATTATCGTCGTTAATATCGTCGTTAATATCGTCATTATCATCGTTGTTATCGTCCTTATTATCCTCATAATTATCGTCGTTAATATCGTCGTTATTTTGTCATAATCATCGTCGTTAATGTCGTCGTTATTATCGTCATTATCTACGTTGTTATCGTCATAAATATCATCGATAATATCGTCGTTATTATTGTCATTATCTTCTTTTTATCGTCGTTATTAACGTCGTTATTATCGTCGTTAATATCGTCGTTAATATCGTCATTATCATCGTTGTTATCGTCCTTATCATCCTCATAATTATCGTCGTTAATATCGTCGTTATTTTGTCATAATCATCGTCGTTAATGTCGTCGTTATTATCGTCATTATCTACGTTGTTATCGTCATAAATATCATCGATAATATCGTCGTTATTATTGTCATTTTCTTCTTTTTATCGTCGTTATTAACGTCGTTATTATCGTCGTTAATATCGTCGTTATTATCGTCGTTGATATCGTTATTATCATCGTTGTTATCGTCCTTATTATCCTCATAATTATCGTCGTTAATATCGTCGTTATTTTGTCACAATCATCGTCGTTAATGTCGTCGTTAATATCGTCATTATCATCGTTGTTATCGTCCTTATCATCCTCATAATTATCGTCGTTAATATCGTCGTTATTTTGTCATAATCATCGTCGTTAATGTCGTCGTTATTTTCGTCATTATCTACGTTGTTATCGTCATAAATATCATCGATAATATCGTCGTTCTTATTGTCATTATCTTCTTTTTATCGTCGTTATTAACGTCGTTATTATCGTCGTTAATATCGTCATTATCATCGTTGTTATCGTCCTTATCATCCTCATAATTATCGTCGTTAATATCGTCGTTATTTTGTCATAATCATCGTCGTTAATGTCGTCGTTATTATCGTCATTATCTACGTTGTTATCGTCATAAATATCATCGATAATATCGTCGTTATTATTGTCATTATCTTCTTTTTATTGTCTTTATTATCGTCGTTAATATCGTCGTTATTATCGTCGTTAATATCGTCGTTAATATCGTCATTATCATCGTTGTTATCGTCCTTATCATCCTCATAATTATCGTCGTTAATATCGTCGTTATTTTGTCATAATCATCGTCGTTAATGTCGTCGTTATTATCGTCATTATCTACGTTGTTATCGTCATAAATATCATCGATAATATCGTCGTTATTATTGTCATTATCTTCTTTTTATCGTCGTTTTTAACGTCGTTATTATCGTCGTTAATATCGGCTTTATCATCGTTGTTATCGTCCTTATCATCCTCATAATTATCGTCGTTAATATCGTCGTTATTTTGTCATAATCATCGTCGTTAATGTCGTCGTTATTATCGTCATTATCTACGTTGTTATCGTCATAAATATCATCGATAATATCGTCGTTATTATTGTCATTATCTTCTTTTTATTGTCTTTATTATCGTCGTTAATATCGTCGTTATTATCGTCGTTAATATCGTCATTATCATCGTTGTTATCGTCCTTATCATCCTCATAATTATCGTCGTTAATATCGTCGTTATTTTGTCATAAACATCGTCGTTAATGTCGTCGTTATTATCGTCATTATCATCGTTGTTATCATCCTTATCATCCTCATAATTATCGTCGTTAATATCGTCGTTATTTTGTCATAATCATCGACGATAATGTCGTCGTTATTATCGTCATTATCTTCGTTGTTATCGTCATAATTATCATCGTTAATATCGTCGTTATTATTGTCATTATCTTCTTTTTATCGACGTTATTATCGTCGTTAATATCGTCGTTATTATCGTCGTTAATATCGTCATTATCATCGTTGTTATCGTCCTTATTATCCTCATAATTATCGTCGTTAATATCGTCGTTATTTTGTCACAATCATCGTCGTTAATGTCGTCGTTATTATCGTCATTATCATCGTTGTTATCGTCCTTATCATCCTCATAATTATCGTCGTTAATATCGTCGTTATTTTGTCATAATCATCGTCGTTAATGTCGTCGTTATTATCGTCATTATCTACGTTGTTATCGTCATAAATATTATCGTTAATATCGTCGTTATTATTGTCATTATCTTCTTTTTATTGTCTTTATTATCGTCGTTAATATCGTCGTTATTATCGTCGTTAATATCGTCGTTAATATCGTCATTATCATCGTTGTTATCGTCCTTATTATCCTCATAATTATCGTCGTTAATATCGTCGTTATTTTGTCATAATCATCGTCGTTAATATCGTCGTTATTATCGTCATTATCTACGTTGTTATCGTCATAAATATCATCGATAATATCGTCGTTATTATTGTCATTATCTTCTTTTTATCGTCGTTATTAACGTCGTTATTATCGTCGTTAATATCGTCGTTAATATCGTCATTATCATCGTTGTTATCGTCCTTATCATCCTCATAATTATCGTCGTTAATATCGTCGTTATTTTGTCATAATCATCGTCGTTAATGTCGTCGTTATTATCGTCATTATCTACGTTGTTATCGTCATAAATATCATCGATAATATCGTCGTTATTATTGTCATTATCTTCTTTTTATCGTCGTTTTTAACGTCGTTATTATCGTCGTTAATATCGTCGTTAATATCGTCATTATAATCGTTGTTATCGTCCTTATTATCCTCATAATTATCGTCGTTAATATCGTCGTTATTTTGTCATAAACATCGTCGCTAATGTCGTCGTTATTATCGTCATTATCATCGTTGTTATCGTCCTTATCATCCTCATAATTATCGTCGTTATTTTGTCATAATCATAGTCGTTAATGTCGTCGTTATTATCGTCATTATCTACGTTGTTATCGTCATAAATATTATCTTTAATATCGTCGTTATTATTGTCATTATCTTCTTTTTATTGTCTTTATTATCGTCGTTAATATCGTCGTTATTATCGTCGTTAATATCGTCGTTAATATCGTCATTATCATCGTTGTTATCGTCCTTATTATCCTCATAATTATCGTCGTTAATATCGTCGTTATTTTGTCATAATCGTCGTCGTTAATGTCGTCGTTATTATCGTCATTATCTACGTTGTTATCGTCATAAATAACATCGATAATATCGTCGTTATTATTGTCATTATCTTCTTTTTATCGTCGTTATTAACGTCGTTATTATCGTCGTTAATATCGTCGTTAATATCGTCATTATCATCGTTGTTATCGTTCTTATCATCCTCATAATTATCGTCGTTAATATCGTCGTTATTTTGTCATAATCATCGTCGTTAATGTCGTCGTTATTATCGTCATTATCTACGTTGTTATCGTCATAAATATTATCTTTAATATCGTCGTTATTATTGTCATTATCTTCTTTTTATTGTCTTTATTATCGTCGTTAATATCGTCGTTATTATCGTCGTTAATATCGTCGTTAATATCGTCATTATCATCGTTGTTATCGTACTTATCATCCTCATAATTATCGTCGTTAATATCGTCGTTATTTTGTCATAATCGTCGTCGTTAATGTCGTCGTTATTATCGTCATTATCTACGTAGTTATCGTCATAAATAACATCGATAATATCGTCGTTATTATTGTCATTATCTTCTTTTTATCGTCGTTATTAACGTCGTTATTATCGTCGTTAATATCGTCGTTAATATCGTCATTATCATCGTTGTTATCGTCCTTATCATCCTCATAATTATCGTCGTTAATATCGTCGTTATTTTGTCATAATCATCGTCGTTAATGTCGTCGTTATTATCGTCATTATCTACGTTGTTATCGACATAAATATTATCTTTAATATCCTCGTTATTATTGTCATTATCTTCTTTTTATTGTCTTTATTATCGTCGTTAATATCGTCGTTATTATCGTCGTTAATATCGTCGTTAATATCGTCATTATCATCGTTGTGATCGTCCTTATTATCTTCATAATTATCGTCGATAATATCGTCGTTATTTTGTCATAATCATCGTCGTTAATGGCGTCGTTATTATCGTCATTATCTACGTTGTTATCGTCATAAATATCATCGATAATATCGTCGTTATTATTGTCATTATCTTCTTTTTATCGTCGTTATTAACGTCGTTATTATCGTCGTTAATATCGTTATTATCATCGTTGTTATCGTCCTTATTATCCTCATAATTATCGTCGTTAATATCGTCGTTATTTTGTCACAATCATCGTCGTTAATGTCGTCGTTAATATCGTCATTATCATCGTTGTTATCGTCCTTATCATCCTCATAATTATCGTCGTTAATATCGTCGTTATTTTGTCATAATCATCGTCGTTAATGTCGTCGTTATTTTCGTCATTATCTACGTTGTTATCGTCATAAATATCATCGATAATATCGTCGTTCTTATTGTCATTATCTTCTTTTTATCGTCGTTATTAACGTCGTTATTATCGTCGTTAATATCGTCATTATCATCGTTGTTATCGTCCATATCATCCTCATAATTATCGTCGTTAATATCGTCGTTATTTTGTCATAATCATCGTCGTTAATGTCGTCGTTATTATCGTCATTATCTACGTTGTTATCGTCATAAATAACATCGATAATATCGTCGTTATTATTGTCATTATCTTCTTTTTATCGTCGTTATTAACGTCGTTATTATCGTCGTTAATATCGTCGTTAATATCGTCATTATAATCGTTGTTATCGTCCTTATTATCCTCATAATTATCGTCGTTAATATCGTCGTTATTTTGTCATAAACATCGTCGCTAATGTCGTCGTTATTATCGTCATTATCATCGTTGTTATCGTCCTTATCATCCTCATAATTATCGTCGTTATTTTGTCATAATCATCGTCGTTAATGTCGTCGTTATTATCGTCATTATCTACGTTGTTATCGTCATAAATATTATCTTTAATATCGTCGTTATTATTGTCATTATCTTCTTTTTATTGTCTTTATTATCGTCGTTAATATCGTCGTTATTATCGTCGTTAATATCGTCGTTAATATCGTCATTATCATCGTTGTTATCGTCCTTATTATCCTCATAATTATCGTCGTTAATATCGTCGTTATTTTGTCATAATCGTCGTCGTTAATGTCGTCGTTATTATCGTCATTATCATCGTTGTTATCATCCTTATCATCCTCATAATTATCGTCGTTAATATCGTCGTTATTTTGTCATAATCATCGACGATAATGTCGTCGTTATTATCGTCATTATCTTCGTTGTTATCGTCATAATTATCATCGTTAATATCGTCGTTATTATTGTCATTATCTTCTTTTTATCGACGTTATTATCGTCGTTAATATCGTCGTTATTATCGTCGTTAATATCGTCATTATCATCGTTGTTATCGTCCTTATTATCCTCATAATTATCGTCGTTAATATCGTCGTTATTTTGTCACAATCATCGTCGTTAATGTCGTCGTTATTATCGTCATTATCATCGTTGTTATCGTCCTTATCATCCTCATAATTATCGTCGTTAATATCGTCGTTATTTTGTCATAATCATCGTCGTTAATGTCGTCGTTATTATCGTCATTATCTACGTTGTTATCGTCATAAATATTATCGTTAATATCGTCGTTATTATTGTCATTATCTTCTTTTTATTGTCTTTATTATCGTCGTTAATATCGTCGTTATTATCGTCGTTAATATCGTCGTTAATATCGTCATTATCATCGTTGTTATCGTCTTTATTATCCTCATAATTATCGTCGTTAATATCGTCGTTATTTTGTCATAATCATCGTCGTTAATATCGTCGTTATTATCGTCATTATCTACGTTGTTATCGTCATAAATATCATCGATAATATCGTCGTTATTATTGTCATTATCTTCTTTTTATCGTCGTTATTAACGTCGTTATTATCGTCGTTAATATCGTCGTTAATATCGTCATTATCATCGTTGTTATCGTCCTTATCATCCTCATAATTATCGTCGTTAATATCGTCGTTATTTTGTCATAATCATCGTCGTTAATGTCGTCGTTATTATCGTCATTATCTACGTTGTTATCGTCATAAATATCATCGATAATATCGTCGTTATTATTGTCATTATCTTCTTTTTATCGTCGTTTTTAACGTCGTTATTATCGTCGTTAATATCGTCGTTAATATCGTCATTATAATCGTTGTTATCGTCCTTATTATCCTCATAATTATCGTCGTTAATATCGTCGTTATTTTGTCATAAACATCGTCGCTAATGTCGTCGTTATTATCGTCATTATCATCGTTGTTATCGTCCTTATCATCCTCATAATTATCGTCGTTATTTTGTCATAATCATAGTCGTTAATGTCGTCGTTATTATCGTCATTATCTACGTTGTTATCGTCATAAATATTATCTTTAATATCGTCGTTATTATTGTCATTATCTTCTTTTTATTGTCTTTATTATCGTCGTTAATATCGTCGTTATTATCGTCGTTAATATCGTCGTTAATATCGTCATTATCATCGTTGTTATCGTCCTTATTATCCTCATAATTATCGTCGTTAATATCGTCGTTATTTTGTCATAATCGTCGTCGTTAATGTCGTCGTTATTATCGTCATTATCTACGTTGTTATCGTCATAAATAACATCGATAATATCGTCGTTATTATTGTCATTATCTTCTTTTTATCGTCGTTATTAACGTCGTTATTATCGTCGTTAATATCGTCGTTAATATCGTCATTATCATCGTTGTTATCGTCCTTATCATCCTCATAATTATCGTCGTTAATATCGTCGTTATTTTGTCATAATCGTCGTCGTTAATGTCGTCGTTATTATCGTCATTATCTACGTTGTTATCGTCATAAATAACATCGATAATATCGTCGTTATTATTGTCATTATCTTCTTTTTATCGTCGTTATTAACGTCGTTATTATCGTCGTTAATATCGTCGTTAATATCGTCATTATCATCGTTGTTATCGTCCTTATCATCCTCATAATTATCGTCGTTAATATCGTCGTTATTTTGTCATAATCATCGTCGTTAATGTCGTCGTTATTATCGTCATTATCTACGTTGTTATCGACATAAATATTATCTTTAATATCCTCGTTATTATTGTCATTATCTTCTTTTTATTGTCTTTATTATCGTCGTTAATATCGTCGTTATTATCGTCGTTAATATCGTCGTTAATATCGTCATTATCATCGTTGTGATCGTCCTTATCATCCTCATAATTATCGTCGTTAATATCGTCGTTATTTTGTCATAATCATCGTCGTTAATGTCGTCGTTATTTTCGTCATTATCTACGTTGTTATCGTCATAAATATCATCGATAATATCGTCGTTCTTATTGTCATTATCTTCTTTTTATCGTCGTTATTAACGTCGTTATTATCGTCGTTAATATCGTCATTATCATCGTTGTTATCGTCCTTATCATCCTCATAATTATCGTCGTTAATATCGTCGTTATTTTGTCATAATCATCGTCGTTAATGTCGTCGTTATTATCGTCATTATCTACGTTGTTATCGTCATAAATAACATCGATAATATCGTCGTTATTATTGTCATTATCTTCTTTTTATCGTCGTTATTAACGTCGTTATTATCGTCGTTAATATCGTCGTTAATATCGTCATTATAATCGTTGTTATCGTCCTTATTATCCTCATAATTATCGTCGTTAATATCGTCGTTATTTTGTCATAAACATCGTCGCTAATGTCGTCGTTATTATCGTCATTATCATCGTTGTTATCGTCCTTATCATCCTCATAATTATCGTCGTTATTTTGTCATAATCATCGTCGTTAATGTCGTCGTTATTATCGTCATTATCTACGTTGTTATCGTCATAAATATTATCTTTAATATCGTCGTTATTATTGTCATTATCTTCTTTTTATTGTCTTTATTATCGTCGTTAATATCGTCGTTATTATCGTCGTTAATATCGTCGTTAATATCGTCATTATCATCGTTGTTATCGTCCTTATTATCCTCATAATTATCGTCGTTAATATCGTCGTTATTTTGTCATAATCGTCGTCGTTAATGTCGTCGTTATTATCGTCATTATCTACGTTGTTATCGTCATAAATAACATCGATAATATCGTCGTTATTATTGTCATTATCTTCTTTTTATCGTCGTTATTAACGTCGTTATTATCGTCGTTAATATCGTCGTTAATATCGTCATTATCATCGTTGTTATCGTCCTTATCATCCTCATAATTATCGTCGTTAATATCGTCGTTATTTTGTCATAATCATCGTCGTTAATGTCGTCGTTGTTATCGTCATTATCTACGTTGTTATCGTCATAAATATTATCTTTAATATCGTCGTTATTATTGTCATTATCTTCTTTTTATTGTCTTTATTATCGTCGTTAATATCGTCGTTATTATCGTCGTTAATATCGTCGTTAATATCGTCATTATCATCGTTGTTATCGTCCTTATCATCCTCATAATTATCGTCGTTAATATCGTCGTTATTTTGTCATAATCGTCGTCGTTAATGTCGTCGTTATTATCGTCATTATCTACGTTGTTATCGTCATAAATAACATCGATAATATCGTCGTTATTATTGTCATTATCTTCTTTTTATCGTCGTTATTAACGTCGTTATTATCGTCGTTAATATCGTCGTTAATATCGTCATTATCATCGTTGTGATCGTCCTTATTATCTTCATAATTATCGTCGATAATATCGTCGTTATTTTGTCATAATCATCGTCGTTAATGTCGTCGTTATTATCGTCATTATCTACGTTGTTATCGTCCTTATCATCCTCATAATTATCGTCGTTAATATCGTCGTTATTTTGTCATAATCATCGTCGTTAATGTCGTCGTTATTATCGTCATTATCTACGTTGTTATCGTCATAAATATCATCGATAATATCGTCGTTATTATTGTCATTATCTTCTTTTTATCGTCGTTTTTAACGTCGTTATTATCGTCGTTAATATCGTCGTTAATATCGTCATTATAATCGTTGTTATCGTCCTTATTATCCTCATAATTATCGTCGTTAATATCGTCGTTATTTTGTCATAAACATCGTCGCTAATGTCGTCGTTATTATCGTCATTATCATCGTTGTTATCGTCCTTATCATCCTCATAATTATCGTCGTTATTTTGTCATAATCATAGTCGTTAATGTCGTCGTTATTATCGTCATTATCTACGTTGTTATCGTCATAAATATTATCTTTAATATCGTCGTTATTATTGTCATTATCTTCTTTTTATTGTCTTTATTATCGTCGTTAATATCGTCGTTATTATCGTCGTTAATATCGTCGTTAATATCGTCATTATCATCGTTGTTATCGTCCTTATTATCCTCATAATTATCGTCGTTAATATCGTCGTTATTTTGTCATAATCGTCGTCGTTAATGTCGTCGTTATTATCGTCATTATCTACGTTGTTATCGTCATAAATAACATCGATAATATCGTCGTTATTATTGTCATTATCTTCTTTTTATCGTCGTTATTAACGTCGTTATTATCGTCGTTAATATCGTCGTTAATATCGTCATTATCATCGTTGTTATCGTTCTTATCATCCTCATAATTATCGTCGTTAATATCGTCGTTATTTTGTCATAATCATCGTCGTTAATGTCGTCGTTATTATCGTCATTATCTACGTTGTTATCGTCATAAATATTATCTTTAATATCGTCGTTATTATTGTCATTATCTTCTTTTTATTGTCTTTATTATCGTCGTTAATATCGTCGTTATTATCGTCGTTAATATCGTCGTTAATATCGTCATTATCATCGTTGTTATCGTCCTTATCATCCTCATAATTATCGTCGTTAATATCGTCGTTATTTTGTCATAATCGTCGTCGTTAATGTCGTCGTTATTATCGTCATTATCTACGTAGTTATCGTCATAAATAACATCGATAATATCGTCGTTATTATTGTCATTATCTTCTTTTTATCGTCGTTATTAACGTCGTTATTATCGTCGTTAATATCGTCGTTAATATCGTCATTATCATCGTTGTTATCGTCCTTATCATCCTCATAATTATCGTCGTTAATATCGTCGTTATTTTGTCATAATCATCGTCGTTAATGTCGTCGTTATTATCGTCATTATCTACGTTGTTATCGACATAAATATTATCTTTAATATCCTCGTTATTATTGTCATTATCTTCTTTTTATTGTCTTTATTATCGTCGTTAATATCGTCGTTATTATCGTCGTTAATATCGTCGTTAATATCGTCATTATCATCGTTGTGATCGTCCTTATTATCTTCATAATTATCGTCGATAATATCGTCGTTATTTTGTCATAATCATCGTCGTTAATGGCGTCGTTATTATCGTCATTATCTACGTTGTTATCGTCATAAATATCATCGATAATATCGTCGTTATTATTGTCATTATCTTCTTTTTATCGTCGTTATTAACGTCGTTATTATCGTCGTTAATATCGTTATTATCATCGTTGTTATCGTCCTTATTATCCTCATAATTATCGTCGTTAATATCGTCGTTATTTTGTCACAATCATCGTCGTTAATGTCGTCGTTAATATCGTCATTATCATCGTTGTTATCGTCCTTATCATCCTCATAATTATCGTCGTTAATATCGTCGTTATTTTGTCATAATCATCGTCGTTAATGTCGTCGTTATTTTCGTCATTATCTACGTTGTTATCGTCATAAATATCATCGATAATATCGTCGTTCTTATTGTCATTATCTTCTTTTTATCGTCGTTATTAACGTCGTTATTATCGTCGTTAATATCGTCATTATCATCGTTGTTATCGTCCTTATCATCCTCATAATTATCGTCGTTAATATCGTCGTTATTTTGTCATAATCATCGTCGTTAATGTCGTCGTTATTATCGTCATTATCTACGTTGTTATCGTCATAAATAACATCGATAATATCGTCGTTATTATTGTCATTATCTTCTTTTTATCGTCGTTATTAACGTCGTTATTATCGTCGTTAATATCGTCGTTAATATCGTCATTATAATCGTTGTTATCGTCCTTATTATCCTCATAATTATCGTCGTTAATATCGTCGTTATTTTGTCATAAACATCGTCGCTAATGTCGTCGTTATTATCGTCATTATCATCGTTGTTATCGTCCTTATCATCCTCATAATTATCGTCGTTATTTTGTCATAATCATCGTCGTTAATGTCGTCGTTATTATCGTCATTATCTACGTTGTTATCGTCATAAATATTATCTTTAATATCGTCGTTATTATTGTCATTATCTTCTTTTTATTGTCTTTATTATCGTCGTTAATATCGTCGTTATTATCGTCGTTAATATCGTCGTTAATATCGTCATTATCATCGTTGTTATCGTCCTTATTATCCTCATAATTATCGTCGTTAATATCGTCGTTATTTTGTCATAATCGTCGTCGTTAATGTCGTCGTTATTATCGTCATTATCATCGTTGTTATCATCCTTATCATCCTCATAATTATCGTCGTTAATATCGTCGTTATTTTGTCATAATCATCGACGATAATGTCGTCGTTATTATCGTCATTATCTTCGTTGTTATCGTCATAATTATCATCGTTAATATCGTCGTTATTATTGTCATTATCTTCTTTTTATCGACGTTATTATCGTCGTTAATATCATCGTTATTATCGTCGTTAATATCGTCATTATCATCGTTGTTATCGTCCTTATTATCCTCATAATTATCGTCGTTAATATCGTCGTTATTTTGTCACAATCATCGTCGTTAATGTCGTCGTTATTATCGTCATTATCATCGTTGTTATCGTCCTTATCATCCTCATAATTATCGTCGTTAATATCGTCGTTATTTTGTCATAATCATCGTCGTTAATGTCGTCGTTATTATCGTCATTATCTACGTTGTTATCGTCATAAATATTATCGTTAATATCGTCGTTATTATTGTCATTATCTTCTTTTTATTGTCTTTATTATCGTCGTTAATATCGTCGTTATTATCGTCGTTAATATCGTCGTTAATATCGTCATTATCATCGTTGTTATCGTCTTTATTATCCTCATAATTATCGTCGTTAATATCGTCGTTATTTTGTCATAATCATCGTCGTTAATGTCGTCGTTATTATCGTCATTATCTACGTTGTTATCGTCATAAATATTATCTTTAATATCGTCGTTATTATTGTCATTATCTTCTTTTTATTGTCTTTATTATCGTCGTTAATATCGTCGTTATTATCGTCGTTAATATCGTCGTTAATATCGTCATTATCATCGTTGTTATCGTCCTTATTATCTTCATAATTATCGTCGATAATATCGTCGTTATTTTGTCACAATCATCGTCGTTAATGGCGTCGTTATTATCGTCATTATCTACGTTGTTATCGTCATAAATATCATCGATAATATCGTCGTTATTATTGTCATTATCTTCTTTTTATCGTCGTTATTAACGTCGTTATTATCGTCGTTAATATCGTTATTATCATCGTTGTTATCGTCCTTATTATCCTCATAATTATCGTCGTTAATATCGTCGTTATTTTGTCACAATCATCGTCGTTAATGTCGTCGTTAATATCGTCATTATCATCGTTGTTATCGTCCTTATCATCCTCATAATTATCGTCGTTAATATCGTCGTTATTTTGTCATAATCATCGTCGTTAATGTCGTCGATATTTTCGTCATTATCTACGTTGTTATCGTCATAAATATCATCGATAATATCGTCGTTCTTATTGTCATTATCTTCTTTTTATCGTCGTTATTAACGTCGTTATTATCGTCGTTAATATCGTCATTATCATCGTTGTTATCGTCCTTATCATCCTCATAATTATCGTCGTTAATATCGTCGTTATTTTGTCATAATCATCGTCGTTAATGTCGTCGTTATTATCGTCATTATCTACGTTGTTATCGTCATAAATAACATCGATAATATCGTCGTTATTATTGTCATTATCTTCTTTTTATCGTCGTTATTAACGTCGTTATTATCGTCGTTAATATCGTCGTTAATATCGTCATTATAATCGTTGTTATCGTCCTTATTATCCTCATAATTATCGTCGTTAATATCGTCGTTATTTTGTCATAAACATCGTCGCTAATGTCGTCGTTATTATCGTCATTATCATCGTTGTTATCGTCCTTATCATCCTCATAATTATCGTCGTTATTTTGTCATAATCATCGTCGTTAATGTCGTCGTTATTATCGTCATTATCTACGTTGTTATCGTCATAAATATTATCTTTAATATCGTCGTTATTATTGTCATTATCTTCTTTTTATTGTCTTTATTATCGTCGTTAATATCGTCGTTATTATCGTCGTTAATATCGTCGTTAATATCGTCATTATCATCGTTGTTATCGTCCTTATTATCCTCATAATTATCGTCGTTAATATCGTCGTTATTTTGTCATAATCGTCGTCGTTAATGTCGTCGTTATTATCGTCATTATCTACGTTGTTATCGTCATAAATAACATCGATAATATCGTCGTTATTATTGTCATTATCTTCTTTTTATCGTCGTTATTAACGTCGTTATTATCGTCGTTAATATCGTCGTTAATATCGTCATTATCATCGTTGTTATCGTCCTTATCATCCTCATAATTATCGTCGTTAATATCGTCGTTATTTTGTCATAATCATCGTCGTTAATGTCGTCGTTATTATCGTCATTATCTACGTTGTTATCGTCATAAATATTATCTTTAATATCGTCGTTATTATTGTCATTATCTTCTTTTTATTGTCTTTATTATCGTCGTTAATATCGTCGTTATTATCGTCGTTAATATCGTCGTTAATATCGTCATTATCATCGTTGTTATCGTCCTTATCATCCTCATAATTATCGTCGTTAATATCGTCGTTATTTTGTCATAATCGTCGTCGTTAATGTCGTCGTTATTATCGTCATTATCTACGTTGTTATCGTCATAAATAACATCGATAATATCGTCGTTATTATTGTCATTATCTTCTTTTTATCGTCGTTATTAACGTCGTTATTATCGTCGTTAATATCGTCGTTAATATCGTCATTATCATCGTTGTGATCGTCCTTATTATCTTCATAATTATCGTCGATAATATCGTCGTTATTTTGTCATAATCATCGTCGTTAATGTCGTCGTTATTATCGTCATTATCTACGTTGTTATCGTCATAAATATCATCGATAATATCGTCGTTATTATTGTCATTATCTTCTTTTTATCGTCGTTATTAACGTCGTTATTATCGTCGTTAATATCGTCGTTATTATCGTCGTTAATATCGTCATTATCATCGTTGTTATCGTCCTTATTATCCTCATAATTATCGTCGTTAATATCGTCGTTATTTTGTCACAATCATCGTCGTTAATGTCGTCGTTAATTTCGTCATTATCATCGTTGTTATCGTCCTTATCATCCTCATAATTATCGTCGTTAATATCGTCGTTATTTTGTCATAATCATCGTCGTTAATGTCGTCGTTATTATCGTCATTATCTACGTTGTTATCGTCATAAATATCATCGATAATATCGTCGTTCTTATTGTCATTATCTTCTTTTTATCGTCGTTATTAACGTCGTTATTATCGTCGTTAATATCGTCATTATCATCGTTGTTATCGTCCTTATCATCCTCATAATTATCGTCGTTAATATCGTCGTTATTTTGTCATAATCATCGTCGTTAATGTCGTCGTTATTATCGTCATTATCTACGTTGTTATCGTCATAAATATCATCGATAATATCGTCGTTATTATTGTCATTATCTTCTTTTTATTGTCTTTATTATCGTCGTTAATATCGTCGTTATTATCGTCGTTAATATCGTCGTTAATATCGTCATTATCATCGTTGTTATCGTCCTTATCATCCTCATAATTATCGTCGTTAATATCGTCGTTATTTTGTCATAATCATCGTCGTTAATGTCGTCGTTATTATCGTCATTATCTACGTTGTTATCGTCATAAATATCATCGATAATATCGTCGTTATTATTGTCATTATCTTCTTTTTATCGTCGTTTTTAACGTCGTTATTATCGTCGTTAATATCGTCGTTAATATCGTCATTATAATCGTTGTTATCGTCCTTATTATCCTCATAATTATCGTCGTTAATATCGTCGTTATTTTGTCATAATCATCGTCGTTAATGTCGTCGTTATTATCGTCATTATCTACGTTGTTATCGTCATAAATATCATCGATAATATCGTCGTTATTATTGTCATTATCTTCTTTTTATCGTCGTTTTTAACGTCGTTATTATCGTCGTTAATATCGTCGTTAATATCGTCATTATCATCGTTGTGATCGTCCTTATTATCTTCATAATTATCGTCGATAATATCGTCGTTATTTTGTCATAATCATCGTCGTTAATGTCGTCGTTATTATCGTCATTATCTACGTTGTTATCGTCATAAATATCATCGATAATATCGTCGTTATTATTGTCATTATCTTCTTTTTATCGTCGTTATTAACGTCGTTATTATCGTCGTTAATATCGTCGTTAATATCGTCATTATCATCGTTGTTATCGTCCTTATCATCCTCATAATTATCGTCGTTAATATCGTCGTTATTTTGTCATAATCATCGTCGTTAATGTCGTCGTTATTATCGTCATTATCTACGTTGTTATCGTCATAAATATCATCGATAATATCGTCGTTATTATTGTCATTATCTTCTTTTTATCGTCGTTTTTAACGTCGTTATTATCGTCGTTAATATCGTCGTTAATATCGTCATTATAATCGTTGTTATCGTCCTTATTATCCTCATAATTATCGTCGTTAATATCGTCGTTATTTTGTCATAAACATCGTCGCTAATGTCGTCGTTATTATCGTCATTATCATCGTTGTTATCGTCCTTATCATCCTCATAATTATCGTCGTTATTTTGTCATAATCATAGTCGTTAATGTCGTCGTTATTATCGTCATTATCTACGTTGTTATCGTCATAAATATTATCTTTAATATCGTCGTTATTATTGTCATTATCTTCTTTTTATTGTCTTTATTATCGTCGTTAATATCGTCGTTATTATCGTCGTTAATATCGTCGTTAATATCGTCATTATCATCGTTGTTATCGTCCTTATTATCCTCATAATTATCGTCGTTAATATCGTCGTTATTTTGTCATAATCGTCGTCGTTAATGTCGTCGTTATTATCGTCATTATCTACGTTGTTATCGTCATAAATAACATCGATAATATCGTCGTTATTATTGTCATTATCTTCTTTTTATCGTCGTTATTAACGTCGTTATTATCGTCGTTAATATCGTCGTTAATATCGTCATTATCATCGTTGTTATCGTTCTTATCATCCTCATAATTATCGTCGTTAATATCGTCGTTATTTTGTCATAATCATCGTCGTTAATGTCGTCGTTATTATCGTCATTATCTACGTTGTTATCGTCATAAATATTATCTTTAATATCGTCGTTATTATTGTCATTATCTTCTTTTTATTGTCTTTATTATCGTCGTTAATATCGTCGTTATTATCGTCGTTAATATCGTCGTTAATATCGTCATTATCATCGTTGTTATCGTCCTTATCATCCTCATAATTATCGTCGTTAATATCGTCGTTATTTTGTCATAATCGTCGTCGTTAATGTCGTCGTTATTATCGTCATTATCTACGTTGTTATCGTCATAAATAACATCGATAATATCGTCGTATTATTGTCATTATCTTCTTTTTATCGTCGTTATTAACGTCGTTATTATCGTCGTTAATATCGTCGTTAATATCGTCATTATCATCGTTGTTATCGTCCTTATCATCCTCATAATTATCGTCGTTAATATCGTCGTTATTTTGTCATTATCATCGTCGTTAATGTCGTCGTTATTATCGTCATTATCTACGTTGTTATCGACATAAATATTATCTTTAATATCCTCGTTATTATTGTCATTATCTTCTTTTTATTGTCTTTATTATCGTCGTTAATATCGTCGTTATTATCGTCGTTAATATCGTCGTTAATATCGTCATTATCATCGTTGTGATCGTCCTTATTATCTTCATAATTATCGTCGATAATATCGTCGTTATTTTGTCATAATCATCGTCGTTAATGGCGTCGTTATTATCGTCATTATCTACGTTGTTATCGTCATAAATATCATCGATAATATCGTCGTTATTATTGTCATTATCTTCTTTTTATCGTCGTTATTAACGTCGTTATTATCGTCGTTAATATCGTTATTATCATCGTTGTTATCGTCCTTATTATCCTCATAATTATCGTCGTTAATATCGTCGTTATTTTGTCACAATCATCGTCGTTAATGTCGTCGTTAATATCGTCATTATCATCGTTGTTATCGTCCTTATCATCCTCATAATTATCGTCGTTAATATCGTCGTTATTTTGTCATAATCATCGTCGTTAATGTCGTCGTTATTTTCGTCATTATCTACGTTGTTATCGTCATAAATATCATCGATAATATCGTCGTTCTTATTGTCATTATCTTCTTTTTATCGTCGTTATTAACGTCGTTATTATCGTCGTTAATATCGTCATTATCATCGTTGTTATCGTCCTTATCATCCTCATAATTATCGTCGTTAATATCGTCGTTATTTTGTCATAATCATCGTCGTTAATGTCGTCGTTATTATCGTCATTATCTACGTTGTTATCGTCATAAATAACATCGATAATATCGTCGTTATTATTGTCATTATCTTCTTTTTATCGTCGTTATTAACGTCGTTATTATCGTCGTTAATATCGTCGTTAATATCGTCATTATAATCGTTGTTATCGTCCTTATTATCCTCATAATTATCATCGTCAATATCGTCGTTATTTTGTCATAAACATCGTCGCTAATGTCGTCGTTATTATCGTCATTATCATCGTTGTTATCGTCCTTATCATCCTCATAATTATCGTCGTTATTTTGTCATAATCATCGTCGTTAATGTCGTCGTTATTATCGTCATTATCTACGTTGTTATCGTCATAAATATTATCTTTAATATCGTCGTTATTATTGTCATTATCTTCTTTTTATTGTCTTTATTATCGTCGTTAATATCGTCGTTATTATCGTCGTTAATATCGTCGTTAATAACGTCATTATCATCGTTGTTATCGTCCTTATTATCCTCATAATTATCGTCGTTAATATCGTCGTTATTTTGTCATAATCGTCGTCGTTAATGTCGTCGTTATTATCGTCATTATCTACGTTGTTATCGTCATAAATAACATCGATAATATCGTCGTTATTATTGTCATTATCTTCTTTTTATCGTCGTTATTAACGTCGTTATTATCGTCGTTAATATCGTCGTTAATATCGTCATTATCATCGTTGTTATCGTCCTTATCATCCTCATAATTATCGTCGTTAATATCGTCGTTATTTTGTCATAATCATCGTCGTTAATGTCGTCGTTATTATCGTCATTATCTACGTTGTTATCGTCATAAATATTATCTTTAATATCGTCGTTATTATTGTCATTATCTTCTTTTTATTGTCTTTATTATCGTCGTTAATATCGTCGTTATTATCGTCGTTAATATCGTCGTTAATATCGTCATTATCATCGTTGTTATCGTCCTTATCATCCTCATAATTATCGTCGTTAATATCGTCGTTATTTTGTCATAATCGTCGTCGTTAATGTCGTCGTTATTATCGTCATTATCTACGTTGTTATCGTCATAAATAACATCGATAATATCGTCGTTATTATTGTCATTATCTTCTTTTTATCGTCGTTATTAACGTCGTTATTATCGTCGTTAATATCGTCGTTAATATCGTCATTATCATCGTTGTGATCGTCCTTATTATCTTCATAATTATCGTCGATAATATCGTCGTTATTTTGTCATAATCATCGTCGTTAATGTCGTCGTTATTATCGTCATTATCTACGTTGTTATCGTCATAAATATCATCGATAATATCGTCGTTATTATTGTCATTATCTTCTTTTTATCGTCGTTATTAACGTCGTTATTATCGTCGTTAATATCGTCGTTATTATCGTCGTTAATATCGTTATTATCATCGTTGTTATCGTCCTTATTATCCTCATAATTATCGTCGTTAATATCGTCGTTATTTTGTCACAATCATCGTCGTTAATGTCGTCGTTAATTTCGTCATTATCATCGTTGTTATCGTCCTTATCATCCTCATAATTATCGTCGTTAATATCGTCGTTATTTTGTCATAATCATCGTCGTTAATGTCGTCGTTATTTTCGTCATTATCTACGTTGTTATCGTCATAAATATCATCGATAATATCGTCGTTCTTATTGTCATTATCTTCTTTTTATCGTCGTTATTAACGTCGTTATTATCGTCGTTAATATCGTCATTATCATCGTTGTTATCGTCCTTATCATCCTCATAATTATCGTCGTTAATATCGTCGTTATTTTGTCATAATCATCGTCGTTAATGTCGTCGTTATTATCGTCATTATCTACGTTGTTATCGTCATAAATATCATCGATAATATCGTCGTTATTATTGTCATTATCTTCTTTTTATTGTCTTTATTATCGTCGTTAATATCGTCGTTATTATCGTCGTTAATATCGTCGTTAATATCGTCATTATCATCGTTGTTATCGTCCTTATCATCCTCATAATTATCGTCGTTAATATCGTCGTTATTTTGTCATAATCATCGTCGTTAATGTCGTCGTTATTATCGTCATTATCTACGTTGTTATCGTCATAAATATCATCGATAATATCGTCGTTATTATTGTCATTATCTTCTTTTTATCGTCGTTTTTAACGTCGTTATTATCGTCGTTAATGTCGTCGTTAATATCGTCATTATAATCGTTGTTATCGTCCTTATTATCCTCATAATTATCGTCGTTAATATCGTCGTTATTTTGTCATAATCATCGTCGTTAATGTCGTCGTTATTATCGTCATTATCTACGTTGTTATCGTCATAAATATCATCGATAATATCGTCGTTATTATTGTCATTATCTTCTTTTTATCGTCGTTTTTAACGTCGTAATTATCGTCGTTAATATCGTCGTTAATATCGTCATTATCATCGTTGTGATCGTCCTTATTATCTTCATAATTATCGTCGATAATATCGTCGTTATTTTGTCATAATCATCGTCGTTAATGTCGTCGTTATTATCGTCATTATCTACGTTGTTATCGTCATAAATATCATCGATAATATCGTCGTTATTATTGTCATTATCTTCTTTTTATCGTCGTTATTAACGTCGTTATTATCGTCGTTAATATCGTCGTTATTATCGTCGTTAATATCGTTATTATCATCGTTGTTATCGTCCTTATTATCCTCATAATTATCGTCGTTAATATCGTCGTTATTTTGTCACAATCATCGTCGTTAATGTCGTCGTTAATATCGTCATTATCATCGTTGTTATCGTCCTTATCATCCTCATAATTATCGTCGTTAATATCGTCGTTATTTTGTCATAATCATCGTCGTTAATGTCGTCGTTATTTTCGTCATTATCTACGTTGTTATCGTCATAAATATCATCGATAATATCGTCGTTCTTATTGTCATTATCTTCTTTTTATCGTCGTTATTAACGTCGTTATTATCGTCGTTAATATCGTCATTATCATCGTTGTTATCGTCCTTATCATCCTCATAATTATCGTCGTTAATATCGTCGTTATTTTGTCATAATCATCGTCGTTAATGTCGTCGTTATTATTGTCATTATCTACGTTGTTATCGTCATAAATATCATCGATAATATCGTCGTTATTATTGTCATTATCTTCTTTTTATTGTCTTTATTATCGTCGTTAATATCGTCGTTATTATCGTCGTTAATATCGTCGTTAATATCGTCATTATCATCGTTGTTATCGTCCTTATCATCCTCATAATTATCGTCGTTAATATCGTCGTTATTTTGTCATAATCATCGTCGTTAATGTCGTCGTTATTATCGTCATTATCTACGTTGTTATCGTCATAAATATCATCGATAATATCGTCGTTATTATTGTCATTATCTTCTTTTTATCGTCGTTTTTAACGTCGTTATTATCGTCGTTAATATCGTCGTTAATATCGTCATTATAATCGTTGTTATCGTCCTTATTATCCTCATAATTATCGTCGTTAATATCGTCGTTATTTTGTCATAATCATCGTCGTTAATGTCGTCGTTATTATCGTCATTATCTACGTTGTTATCGTCATAAATATCATCGATAATATCGTCGTTATTATTGTCATTATCTTCTTTTTATCGTCGTTTTTAACGTCGTTATTATCGTCGTTAATATCGTCGTTAATATCGTCATTATCATCGTTGTGATCGTCCTTATTATCTTCATAATTATCGTCGATAATATCGTCGTTATTTTGTCATAATCATCGTCGTTAATGTCGTCGTTATTATCGTCATTATCTACGTTGTTATCGTCATAAATATCATCGATAATATCGTCGTTATTATTGTCATTATCTTCTTTTTATCGTCGTTATTAACGTCGTTATTATCGTCGTTAATATCGTCGTTATTATCGTCGTTAATATCGTCATTATCATCGTTGTGATCGTCCTTATTATCTTCATAATTATCGTCGATAATATCGTCGTTATTTTGTCATAATCATCGTCGTTAATGTCGTCGTTATTATCGTCATTATCTACGTTGTTATCGTCATAAATATCATCGATAATATCGTCGTTATTATTGTCATTATCTTCTTTTTATCGTCGTTATTAACGTCGTTAATATCGTCGTTATTATCGTCGTTAATGTCGTCGTTAATATCGTCATTATCATCGTTGTTATCGTCCTTATCATCGTCATAATTATCGTCGTTAATATCGTCGTTATTTTGTCATAATCATCGTCGTTAATGTCGTCGTTATTTTCGTCATTATCTACGTTGTTATCGTCATAAATATCATCGATAATATCGTCGTTCTTATTGTCATTATCTTCTTTTTATCGTCGTTATTAACGTCGTTATTATCGTCGTTAATATCGTCATTATCATCGTTGTTATCGTCCTTATCATCCTCATAATTATCGTCGTTAATATCGTCGTTATTTTGTCATAATCATCGTCGTTAATGTCGTCGTTATTATCGTCATTATCTACGTTGTTATCGTCATAAATATCATCGATAATATCGTCGTTATTATTGTCATTATCTTCTTTTTATTGTCTTTATTATCGTCGTTAATATCGTCGTTAATATCGTCATTATCATCGTTGTTATCGTCCTTATCATCCTCATAATTATCGTCGTTAATATCGTCGTTATTTTGTCATAATCATCGTCGTTAATGTCGTCGTTAATATCGTCATTATCATCGTTGTTATCGTCCTTATCATCCTCATAATTATCGTCGTTAATATCGTCGTTATTTTGTCATAATCATCGTCGTTAATGTCGTCGTTATTTTCGTCATTATCTACGTTGTTATCGTCATAAATATCATCGATAATATCGTCGTTCTTATTGTCATTATCTTCTTTTTATCGTCGTTATTAACGTCGTTATTATCGTCGTTAATATCGTCATTATCATCGTTGTTATCGTCCTTATCATCCTCATAATTATCGTCGTTAATATCGTCGTTATTTTGTCATAATCATCGTCGTTAATGTCGTCGTTATTATCGTCATTATCTACGTTGTTATCGTCATAAATATCATCGATAATATCGTCGTTATTATTGTCATTATCTTCTTTTTATTGTCTTTATTATCGTCGTTAATATCGTCGTTATTATCGTCGTTAATATCGTCGTTAATATCGTCATTATCATCGTTGTTATCGTCCTTATCATCCTCATAATTATCGTCGTTAATATCGTCGTTATTTTGTCATAATCATCGTCGTTAATGTCGTCGTTATTATCGTCATTATCTGCGTTGTTATCGTCATAAATATCATCGATAATATCGTCGTTATTATTGTCATTATCTTCTTTTTATCGTCGTTTTTAACGTCGTTATTATCGTCGTTAATATCGTCGTTAATATCGTCATTATAATCGTTGTTATCGTCCTTATTATCCTCATAATTATCGTCGTTAATATCGTCGTTATTTTGTCATAATCATCGTCGTTAATGTCGTCGTTATTATCGTCATTATCTACGTTGTTATCGTCATAAATATCATCGATAATATCGTCGTTCTTATTGTCATTATCTTCTTTTTATCGTCGTTATTAACGTCGTTATTATCGTCGTTAATATCGTCATTATCATCGTTGTTATCGTCCTTATCATCCTCATAATTATCGTCGTTAATATCGTCGTTATTTTGTCATAATCATCGTCGTTAATGTCGTCGTTATTATCGTCATTATCTACGTTGTTATCGTCATAAATATCATCGATAATATCGTCGTTATTATTGTCATTATCTTCTTTTTATTGTCTTTATTATCGTCGTTAATATCGTCGTTAATATCGTCATTATAATCGTTGTTATCGTCCTTATTATCCTCATAATTATCGTCGTTAATATCGTCGTTATTTTGTCATAATCATCGTCGTTAATGTCGTCGTTATTATCGTCATTATCTACGTTGTTATCGTCATAAATATCATCGATAATATCGTCGTTATTATTGTCATTATCTTCTTTTTATCGTCGTTTTTAACGTCGTTATTATCGTCGTTAATATCGTCGTTAATATCGTCATTATCATCGTTGTGATCGTCCTTATTATCTTCATAATTATCGTCGATAATATCGTCGTTATTTTGTCATAATCATCGTCGTTAATGTCGTCGTTATTATCGTCATTATCTACGTTGTTATCGTCATAAATATCATCGATAATATCGTCGTTATTATTGTCATTATCTTCTTTTTATCGTCGTTATTAACGTCGTTATTATCGTCGTTAATATCGTCGTTATTATCGTCGTTAATATCGTCATTATCATCGTTGTGATCGTCCTTATTATCTTCATAATTATCGTCGATAATATCGTCGTTATTTTGTCATAATCATCGTCGTTAATGTCGTCGTTATTATCGTCATTATCTACGTTGTTATCGTCATAAATATCATCGATAATATCGTCGTTATTATTGTCATTATCTTCTTTTTATCGTCGTTATTAACGTCGTTAATATCGTCGTTATTATCGTCGTTAATGTCGTCGTTAATATCGTCATTATCATCGTTGTTATCGTCCTTATCATCGTCATAATTATCGTCGTTAATATCGTCGTTATTTTGTCATAATCATCGTCGTTAATGTCGTCGTTATTTTCGTCATTATCTACGTTGTTATCGTCATAAATATCATCGATAATATCGTCGTTCTTATTGTCATTATCTTCTTTTTATCGTCGTTATTAACGTCGTTATTATCGTCGTTAATATCGTCATTATCATCGTTGTTATCGTCCTTATCATCCTCATAATTATCGTCGTTAATATCGTCGTTATTTTGTCATAATCATCGTCGTTAATGTCGTCGTTATTATCGTCATTATCTACGTTGTTATCGTCATAAATATCATCGATAATATCGTCGTTATTATTGTCATTATCTTCTTTTTATTGTCTTTATTATCGTCGTTAATATCGTCGTTAATATCGTCATTATCATCGTTGTTATCGTCCTTATCATCCTCATAATTATCGTCGTTAATATCGTCGTTATTTTGTCATAATCATCGTCGTTAATGTCGTCGTTAATATCGTCATTATCATCGTTGTTATCGTCCTTATCATCCTCATAATTATCGTCGTTAATATCGTCGTTATTTTGTCATAATCATCGTCGTTAATGTCGTCGTTATTTTCGTCATTATCTACGTTGTTATCGTCATAAATATCATCGATAATATCGTCGTTCTTATTGTCATTATCTTCTTTTTATCGTCGTTATTAACGTCGTTATTATCGTCGTTAATATCGTCATTATCATCGTTGTTATCGTCCTTATCATCCTCATAATTATCGTCGTTAATATCGTCGTTATTTTGTCATAATCATCGTCGTTAATGTCGTCGTTATTATCGTCATTATCTACGTTGTTATCGTCATAAATATCATCGATAATATCGTCGTTATTATTGTCATTATCTTCTTTTTATTGTCTTTATTATCGTCGTTAATATCGTCGTTATTATCGTCGTTAATATCGTCGTTAATATCGTCATTATCATCGTTGTTATCGTCCTTATCATCCTCATAATTATCGTCGTTAATATCGTCGTTATTTTGTCATAATCATCGTCGTTAATGTCGTCGTTATTATCGTCATTATCTACGTTGTTATCGTCATAAATATCATCGATAATATCGTCGTTATTATTGTCATTATCTTCTTTTTATCGTCGTTTTTAACGTCGTTATTATCGTCGTTAATATCGTCGTTAATATCGTCATTATAATCGTTGTTATCGTCCTTATTATCCTCATAATTATCGTCGTTAATATCGTCGTTATTTTGTCATAATCATCGTCGTTAATGTCGTCGTTATTATCGTCATTATCTACGTTGTTATCGTCATAAATATCATCGATAATATCGTCGTTCTTATTGTCATTATCTTCTTTTTATCGTCGTTATTAACGTCGTTATTATCGTCGTTAATATCGTCATTATCATCGTTGTTATCGTCCTTATCATCCTCATAATTATCGTCGTTAATATCGTCGTTATTTTGTCATAATCATCGTCGTTAATGTCGTCGTTATTATCGTCATTATCTACGTTGTTATCGTCATAAATATCATCGATAATATCGTCGTTATTATTGTCATTATCTTCTTTTTATTGTCTTTATTATCGTCGTTAATATCGTCGTTATTATCGTCGTTAATATGGTCGTTAATATCGTCATTATCATCGTTGTTATCGTCCTTATCATCCTCATAATTATCGTCGTTAATATCGTCGTTATTTTGTCATAATCATCGTCGTTAATGTCGTCGTTATTATCGTCATTATCTACGTTGTTATCGTCATAAATATCATCGATAATATCGTCGTTATTATTGTCATTATCTTCTTTTTATCGTCGTTTTTAACGTCGTTATTATCGTCGTTAATATCGTCGTTAATATCGTCATTATAATCGTTGTTATCGTCCTTATTATCCTCATAATTATCGTCGTTAATATCGTCGTTATTTTGTCATAATCATCGTCGTTAATGTCGTCGTTATTATCGTCATTATCTACGTTGTTATCGTCATAAATATCATCGATAATATCGTCGTTATTATTGTCATTATCTTCTTTTTATCGTCGTTTTTAACGTCGTTATTATCGTCGTTAATATCGTCGTTAATATCGTCATTATCATCGTTGTGATCGTCCTTATTTTCTTCATAATTATCGTCGATAATATCGTCGTTATTTTGTCATAATCATCGTCGTTAATGTCGTCGTTATTATCGTCATTATCTACGTTGTTATCGTCATAAATATCATCGATAATATCGTCGTTATTATTGTCATTATCTTCTTTTTATCGTCGTTATTAACGTCGTTATTATCGTCGTTAATATCGTCGTTATTATCGTCGTTAATATCGTCATTATCATCGTTGTGATCGTCCTTATTATCTTCATAATTATCGTCGATAATATCGTCGTTATTTTGTCATAATCATCGTCGTTAATGTCGTCGTTATTATCGTCATTATCTACGTTGTTATCGTCATAAATATTATCTTTAATATCGTCGTTATTATTGTCATTATCTTCTTTTTATTGTCTTTATTATCGTCGTTAATATCGTCGTTATTATCGTCGTTAATATCGTCGTTAATATCGTCATGATCATCGTTGTTATCGTCCTTATTATCCTCATAATTATCGTCGTTAATATCGTCGTTATTTTGTCATAATCGTCGTCGTTAATGAAGCCGTTATTATCGTCATTATCTACGTTGTTATCGTCATAAATAACATCGATAATATCGTCGTTATTATTGTCATTATCTTCTTTTTATCGTCGTTATTAACGTCGTTATTATCGTCGTTAATATCGTCGTTAATATCGTCATTATCATCGTTGTTATCGTCCTTATCATCCTCATAATTATCGTCGTTAATATCGTCGTTATTTTGTCATAATCATCGTCGTTAATGTCGTCGTTATTATCGTCATTATCATCGTTGTTATCGTCCTTATCATCCTCATAATTATCGTCGTTAATATCGTCGTTATTTTGTCATAATCATCGTCGTTAATGTCGTCGTTATTATCGTCATTATCTACGTTGTTATCGTCATAAATATCATCGATAATATCGTCGTTATTATTGTCATTATCTTCTTTTTATCGTCGTTTTTAACGTCGTTATTATCGTCGTTAATATCGTCGTTAATATCGTCATTATAATCGTTGTTATCGTCCTTATTATCCTCATAATTATCGTCGTTAATATCGTCGTTATTTTGTCATAAACATCGTCGCTAATGTCGTCGTTATTATCGTCATTATCATCGTTGTTATCGTCCTTATCATCCTCATAATTATCGTCGTTAATATCGTCGTTATTTTGTCATAATCATCGTCGTTAATGTCGTCGTTATTATCGTCATTATCTACGTTGTTATCGTCATAAATATTATCTTTAATATCGTCGTTATTATTGTCATTATCTTCTTTTTATTGTCTTTATTATCGTCGTTAATATCGTCGTTATTATCGTCGTTAATATCGTCGTTAATATCGTCATGATCATCGTTGTTATCGTCCTTATTATCCTCATAATTATCGTCGTTAATATCGTCGTTATTTTGTCATAATCGTCGTCGTTAATGAAGCCGTTATTATCGTCATTATCTACGTTGTTATCGTCATAAATAACATCGATAATATCGTCGTTATTATTGTCATTATCTTCTTTTTATCGTCGTTATTAACGTCGTTATTATCGTCGTTAATATCGTCGTTAATATCGTCATTATCATCGTTGTTATCGTCCTTATCATCCTCATAATTATCGTCGTTAATATCGTCGTTATTTTGTCATAATCATCGTCGTTAATGTCGTCGTTATTATCGTCATTATCTACGTTGTTATCGACATAAATATTATCTTTAATATCGTCGTTATTATTGTCATTATCTTCTTTTTATTGTCTTTATTATCGTCGTTAATATCGTCGTTATTATCGTCGTTAATATCGTCGTTAATATCGTCATTATCATCGTTGTTATCGTCCTTATTATCCTCATAATTATCGTCGATAATATCGTCGTTATTTTGTCATAATCATCGTCGTTAATGTCGTCGTTATTATCGTCATTATCTACGTTGTTATCGTCATAAATATCATCGATAATATCGTCGTTATTATTGTCATTATCTTCTTTTTATCGTCGTTTTTAACGTCGTTATTATCGTCGTTAATATCGTCGTTAATATCGTCATTATAATCGTTGTTATCGTCCTTATCATCCTCATAATTATCGTCGTTAATATCGTCGTTATTTTGTCATAATCATCGTCGTTAATGTCGTCGTTATTATCGTCATTATCTACGTTGTTATCGTCATAAATATCATCGATAATATCGTCGTTATTATTGTCATTATCTTCTTTTTATCGTCGTTATTAACGTCGTTATTATCGTCGTTAATATCGTCGTTAATATCGTCATTATCATCGTTGTTATCGTCCTTATCATCCTCATAATTATCGTCGTTAATATCGTCGTTATTTTGTCATAATCATCGTCGTTAATGTCGTCGTTATTATCGTCATTATCTACGTTGTTATCGTCATAAATATCATCGATAATATCGTCGTTATTATTGTCATTATCTTCTTTTTATCGTCGTTTTTAACGTCGTTATTATCGTCGTTAATATCGTCGTTAATATCGTCATTATAATCGTTGTTATCGTCCTTATCATCCTCATAATTATCGTCGTTAATATCGTCGTTATTTTGTCATAAGCATCGTCGTTAATGTCGTCGTTATTATCGTCATTATCTACGTTGTTATCGTCATAAATATCATCGATAATATCGTCGTTATTATTGTCATTATCTTCTTTTTATCGTCGTTTTTAACGTCGTTATTATCGTCGTTAATATCGTCGTTAATATCGTCATTATCATCGTTGTGATCGTCCTTATTATCTTCATAATTATCGTCGATAATATCGTCGTTATTTTGTCATAATCATCGTCGTTAATGTCGTCGTTATTATCGTCATTATCTACGTTGTTATCGTCATAAATATCATCGATAATATCGTCGTTATTATTGTCATTATCTTCTTTTTATCGTCGTTATTAACGTCGTTATTATCGTCGTTAATATCGTCGTTATTATCGTCGTTAATATCGTCATTATCATCGTTGTGATCGTCCTTATTATCTTCATAATTATCGTCGATAATATCGTCGTTATTTTGTCATAATCATCGTCGTTAATGTCGTCGTTATTATCGTCATTATCTACGTTGTTATCGTCATAAATATTATCTTTAATATCGTCGTTATTATTGTCATTATCTTCTTTTTATTGTCTTTATTATCGTCGTTAATATCGTCGTTATTATCGTCGTTAATATCGTCGTTAATATCGTCATGATCATCGTTGTTATCGTCCTTATTATCCTCATAATTATCGTCGTTAATATCGTCGTTATTTTGTCATAATCGTCGTCGTTAATGAAGCCGTTATTATCGTCATTATCTACGTTGTTATCGTCATAAATAACATCGATAATATCGTCGTTATTATTGTCATTATCTTCTTTTTATCGTCGTTATTAACGTCGTTATTATCGTCGTTAATATCGTCGTTAATATCGTCATTATCATCGTTGTTATCGTCCTTATCATCCTCATAATTATCGTCGTTAATATCGTCGTTATTTTGTCATAATCATCGTCGTTAATGTCGTCGTTATTATCGTCATTATCTACGTTGTTATCGACATAAATATTATCTTTAATATCGTCGTTATTATTGTCATTATCTTCTTTTTATTGTCTTTATTATCGTCGTTAATATCGTCGTTATTATCGTCGTTAATATCGTCGTTAATATCGTCATTATCATCGTTGTTATCGTCCTTATTATCCTCATAATTATCGTCGATAATATCGTCGTTATTTTGTCATAATCATCGTCGTTAATGTCGTCGTTATTATCGTCATTATCTACGTTGTTATCGTCATAAATATCATCGATAATATCGTCGTTATTATTGTCATTATCTTCTTTTTATCGTCGTTTTTAACGTCGTTATTATCGTCGTTAATATCGTCGTTAATATCGTCATTATAATCGTTGTTATCGTCCTTATCATCCTCATAATTATCGTCGTTAATATCGTCGTTATTTTGTCATAATCATCGTCGTTAATGTCGTCGTTATTATCGTCATTATCTACGTTGTTATCGTCATAAATATCATCGATAATATCGTCGTTATTATTGTCATTATCTTCTTTTTATCGTCGTTATTAACGTCGTTATTATCGTCGTTAATATCGTCGTTAATATCGTCATTATCATCGTTGTTATCGTCCTTATCATCCTCATAATTATCGTCGTTAATATCGTCGTTATTTTGTCATAATCATCGTCGTTAATGTCGTCGTTATTATCGTCATTATCTACGTTGTTATCGTCATAAATATCATCGATAATATCGTCGTTATTATTGTCATTATCTTCTTTTTATCGTCGTTTTTAACGTCGTTATTATCGTCGTTAATATCGTCGTTAATATCGTCATTATAATCGTTGTTATCGTCCTTATCATCCTCATAATTATCGTCGTTAATATCGTCGTTATTTTGTCATAAGCATCGTCGTTAATGTCGTCGTTATTATCGTCATTATCTACGTTGTTATCGTCATAAATATCATCGATAATATCGTCGTTATTATTGTCATTATCTTCTTTTTATCGTCGTTTTTAACGTCGTTATTATCGTCGTTAATATCGTCGTTAATATCGTCATTATAATCGTTGTTATCGTCCTTATTATCCTCATAATTATCGTTGTTAATATCGTCGTTATTTTGTCATAAACATCGTCGCTAATGTCGTCGTTATTATCGTCATTATCATCGTTGTTATCGTCCTTATCATCCTCATAATTATCGTCGTTAATATCGTCGTTATTTTGTCATAATCATCATCGTTAATGTCGTCGTTATTATCGTCATTATCTACGTTGTTATCGTCATAAATATTATCTTTAATATCGTCGTTATTATTGTCATTATCTTCTTTTTATTGTCTTTATTATCGTCGTTAATATCGTCGTTATTATCGTCGTTAATATCGTCGTTAATATCGTCATGATCATCGTTGTTATCGTCCTTATTATCCTCATAATTATCGTCGTTAATATCGTCGTTATTTTGTCATAATCGTCGTCGTTAATGTCGTCGTTATTATCGTCATTATCTACGTTGTTATCGTCATAAATAACATCGATAATATCGTCGTTATTATTGTCATTATCTTCTTTTTATCGTCGTTATTAACGTCGTTATTATCGTCGTTAATATCGTCGTTAATATCGTCATTATCATCGTTGTTATCGTCCTTATCATCCTCATAATTATCGTCGTTAATATCGTCGTTATTTTGTCATAATCATCGTCGTTAATGTCGTCGTTATTATCGTCATTATCTACGTTGTTATCGACATAAATATTATCTTTAATATCGTCGTTATTATTGTCATTATCTTCTTTTTATTGTCTTTATTATCGTCGTTAATATCGTCGTTATTATCGTCGTTAATATCGTCGTTAATATCGTCATTATCATCGTTGTTATCGTCCTTATCATCCTCATAATTATCGTCGTTAATATCGTCGTTATTTTGTCATAATCATCGTCGTTAATGTCGTCGTTATTATCGTCATTATCTACGTTGTTATCGTCATAAATATCATCGATAATATCGTCGTTATTATTGTCATTATCTTCTTTTTATCGTCGTTTTTAACGTCGTTATTATCGTCGTTAATATCGTCGTTAATATCGTCATTATAATCGTTGTTATCGTCCTTATCATCCTCATAATTATCGTCGTTAATATCGTCGTTATTTTGTCATAATCATCGTCGTTAATGTCGTCGTTATTATCGTCATTATCTACGTTGTTATCGTCATAAATATCATCGATAATATCGTCGTTATTATTGTCATTATCTTCTTTTTATCGTCGTTATTAACGTCGTTATTATCGTCGTTAATATCGTCGTTAATATCGTCATTATCATCGTTGTTATCGTCCTTATCATCCTCATAATTATCGTCGTTAATATCGTCGTTATTTTGTCATAATCATCGTCGTTAATGTCGTCGTTATTATCGTCATTATCTACGTTGTTATCGTCATAAATATCATCGATAATATCGTCGTTATTATTGTCATTATCTTCTTTTTATCGTCGTTTTTAACGTCGTTATTATCGTCGTTAATATCGTCGTTAATATCGTCATTATAATCGTTGTTATCGTCCTTATCATCCTCATAATTATCGTCGTTAATATCGTCGTTATTTTGACACAATCATCGTCGTTAATGTCGTCGTTATTATCGTTATTATCATCGTTGTTATCGTCCTTATCATCCTCATAATTATCGTCGTTTATATCGTCGTTATTTTGTCATAATCATCGTCGTTAATGTCGTCGTTATTATCGTCATTATCTACGTTGTTATCGTCATAAATATCATCGATAATATCGTCGTTATTATTGTCATTATCTTCTTTTTATCGTCGTTATTAACGTCGTTATTATCGTCGTTAATATCGTCGTTAATATCGTCGTTAATATCGTCATTATAATCGTTGTTATCGTCCTTATCATCCTCATAATTATCGTCGTTAATATCGTCGTTATTTTGTCATAATCATCGTCGTTAATGTCGTCGTTATTATCGTCATTATCTACGTTGTTATCGTCATAAATATCATCGATAATATCGTCGTTATTATTGTCATTATCTTCTTTTTATCGACGTTATTATCGTCGTTAATATCGTCGTTATTATCGTCGTTAATATCGTCATTATCATCGTTGTTATCGTCCTTATTATCCTCATAATTATCGTCGTTAATATCGTCGTTCTTTTGTCACAATCATCGTCGTTAATGTCGTCGTTATTATCGTCATTATCATCGTTGTTATCGTCCTTATCATCCTCATAATTATCGTCGTTAATATCGTCGTTATTTTGTCATAATCATCGTCGTTAATGTTGTCGTTATTATCGTCATTATCTACGTTGTTATCGTCATAAATATCATCGATAATATCGTCGTTATTATTGTCATTATCTTCTTTTTATCGTCGTTATTAACGTCGTTATTATCGTCGTTAATATCGTCGTTAATATCGTCATTATCATCGTTGTTATCGTCCTTATCATCCTCATAATTATCGTCGTTAATATCGTCGTTATTTTGTCATAATCATCGTCGTTAATGTCGTCGTTATTATCGTCATTATCTACGTTGTTATCGTCATTAATATCATCGATAATATCGTCGTTATTATTGTCATTATCTTCTTTTTATCGTCGTTTTTAACGTCGTTATTATCGTCGTTAATATCGTCGTTAATATCGTCATTATCATCGTTGTTATCGTCCTTATCATCCTCATAATTATCGTCGTTAATATCGTCGTTATTTTGTCATAATCATCGTCGTTAATGTCGTCGTTATTATCGTCATTATCTACGTTGTTATCGTCATAAATATCATCGATAATATCGTCGTTATTATTGTCATTATCTTCTTTTTATCGTCGTTTTTAACGTCGTTATTATCGTCGTTAATATCGTCGTTAATATCGTCATTATAATCGTTGTTATCGTCCTTATTATCCTCATAATTATCGTCGTTAATATCGTCGTTATTTTGTCATAAACATCGTCGCTAATGTCGTCGTTATTATCGTCATTATCATCGTTGTTATCGTCCTTATCATCCTCATAATTATCGTCGTTAATATCGTCGTTATTTTGTCATAATCATCGTCGTTAATGTCGTCGTTATTATCGTCATTATCTACGTTGTTATCGTCATAAATAACATCGATAATATCGTCGTTATTATTGTCATTATCTTCTTTTTATCGTCGTTATTAACGTCGTTATTATCGTCGTTAATATCGTCGTTAATATCGTCATTATCATCGTTGTTATCGTCCTTATCATCCTCATAATTATCGTCGTTAATATCGTCGTTATTTTGTCATAATCATCGTCGTTAATGTCGTCGTTATTATCGTCATTATCTACGTTGTTATCGACATAAATATTATCTTTAATATCGTCGTTATTATTGTCATTATCTTCTTTTTATTGTCTTTATTATCGTCGTTAATATCGTCGTTATTATCGTCGTTAATATCGTCGTTAATATCGTCAATATCATCGTTGTTATCGTCCTTATTATCCTCATAATTATCGTCGATAATATCGTCGTTATTTTGTCATAATCATCGTCGTTAATGTCGTCGTTATTATCGTCATTATCTACGTTGTTATCGTCATAAATATCATCGATAATATCGTCGTTATTATTGTCATTATCTTCTTTTTATCGTCGTTTTTAACGTCGTTATTATCGTCGTTAATATCGTCGTTAATATCGTCATTATAATCGTTGTTATCGTCCTTATCATCCTCATAATTATCGTCGTTAATATCGTCGTTATTTTGTCATAATCATCGTCGTTAATGTCGTCGTTATTATCGTCATTATCTACGTTGTTATCGTCATAAATATCATCGATAATATCGTCGTTATTATTGTCATTATCTTCTTTTTATCGTCGTTATTAACGTCGTTATTATCGTCGTTAATATCGTCGTTAATATCGTCATTATCATCGTTGTTATCGTCCTTATCATCCTCATAATTATCGTCGTTAATATCGTCGTTATTTTGTCATAATCATCGTCGTTAATGTCGTCGTTATTATCGTCATTATCTACGTTGTTATCGTCATAAATATCATCGATAATATCGTCGTTATTATTGTCATTATCTTCTTTTTATCGTCGTTATTAACGTCGTTATTATCGTCGTTAATATCGTCGTTAATATCGTCATTATCATCGTTGTTATCGTCCTTATCATCCTCATAATTATCGTCGTTAATATCGTCGTTATTTTGTCATAATCATCGTCGTTAATGTCGTCGTTATTATCGTCATTATCTACGTTGTTATCGTCATAAATATCATCGATAATATCGTCGTTATTATTGTCATTATCTTCTTTTTATCGTCGTTTTTAACGTCGTTATTATCGTCGTTAATATCGTCGTTAATATCGTCATTATAATCGTTGTTATCGTCCTTATCATCCTCATAATTATCGTCGTTAATATCGTCGTTATTTTGTCACAATCATCGTCGTTAATGTCGTCGTTATTATCGTCATTATCTACGTTGTTATCGTCATAAATATCATCGATAATATCGTCGTTATTATTTTCATTATCTTCTTTTTATCGTCGTTTTTAACGTCGTTATTATCGTCGTTAATATCGTCGTTAATATCGTCATTATAATCGTTGTTATCGTCCTTATCATCCTCATAATTATCGTCGTTAATATCGTCGTTATTTTGTCATAATCATCGTCGTTAATGTCGTCGTTATTATCGTCATTATCTACGTTGTTATCGTCATAAATATCATCGATAATATCGTCGTTATTATTGTCATTATCTTCTTTTTATCGTCGTTATTAACGTCGTTATTATCGTCGTTAATATCGTCGTTAATATCGTCATTATAATCGTTGTTATCGTCCTTATCATCCTCATAATTATCGTCGTTAATATCGTCGTTATTTTGTCATAATCATCGTCGTTAATGTCGTCGTTATTATCGTCATTATCTACGTTGTTATCGTCATAAATATCATCGATAATATCGTCGTTATTATCGTCGTTAATATCGTCATTATCATCGTTGTTATCGTCCTTATTATCCTCATAATTATCGTCGTTAATATCGTCGTTCTTTTGTCACAATCATCGTCGTTAATGTCGTCGTTATTATCGTCATTATCATCGTTGTTATCGTCCTTATCATCCTCATAATTATCGTCGTTAATATCGTCGTTATTTTGTCATAATCATCGTCGTTAATGTCGTCGTTATTATCGTCATTATCTACGTTGTTATCGTCATAAATATCATCGATAATATCGTCGTTATTATTGTCATTATCTTCTTTTTATCGTCGTTATTAACGTCGTTATTATCGTCGTTAATATCGTCGTTAATATCGTCATTATCATCGTTGTTATCGTCCTTATCATCCTCATAATTATCGTCGTTAATATCGTCGATATTTTGTCATAATCATCGTCGTTAATGTCGTCGTTATTATCGTCATTATCTACGTTGTTATCGACATAAATATTATCTTTAATATCGTCGTTATTATTGTCATTATCTTCTTTTTATTGTCTTTATTATCGTCGTTAATATCGTCGTTATTATCGTCGTTAATATCGTCGTTAATATCGTCATTATCATCGTTGTTATCGTCCTTATTATCCTCATAATTATCGTCGATAATATCGTCGTTATTTTGTCATAATCATCGTCGTTAATGTCGTCGTTATTATCGTCATTATCTACGTTGTTATCGTCATAAATATCATCGATAATATCGTCGTTATTATTGTCATTATCTTCTTTTTATCGTCGTTTTTAACGTCGTTATTATCGTCGTTAATATCGTCGTTAATATCGTCATTATAATCGTTGTTATCGTCCTTATCATCCTCATAATTATCGTCGTTAATATCGTCGTTATTTTGTCATAATCATCGTCGTTAATGTCGTCGTTATTATCGTCATTATCTACGTTGTTATCGTCATAAATATCATCGATAATATCGTCGTTATTATTGTCATTATCTTCTTTTTATCGTCGTTATTAACGTCGTTATTATCGTCGTTAATATCGTCGTTAATATCGTCATTATCATCGTTGTTATCGTCCTTATCATCCTCATAATTATCGTCGTTAATATCGTCGTTATTTTGTCATAATCATCGTCGTTAATGTCGTCGATATTATCGTCATTATCTACGTTGTTATCGTCATAAATATCATCGATAATATCGTCGTTATTATTGTCATTATCTTCTTTTTATCGTCGTTATTAACGTCGTTATTATCGTCGATAATATCGTCGTTAATATCGTCATTATAATCGTTGTTATCGTCCTTATCATCCTCATAATTATCGTCGTTAATATCGTCGTTATTTTGTCATAATCATCGTCGTTAATGTCGTCGTTATTATCGTCATTATCTACGTTGTTATCGTCATAAATATCATCGATAATATCGTCGTTATTATTGTCATTATCTTCTTTTTATCGTCGTTTTTAACGTCGTTATTATCGTCGTTAATATCGTCGTTAATATCGTCATTATAATCGTTGTTATCGTCCTTATTATCCTCATAATTATCGTTGTTAATATCGTCGTTATTTTGTCATAAACATCGTCGTTAATGTCGTCGTTATTATCGTCATTATCATCGTTGTTATCATCCTTATCATCCTCATAATTATCGTCGTTAATATCGTCGTTATTTTGTCATAATCATCGACGATAATGTCGTCGTTATTATCGTCATTATCTTCGTTGTTATCGTCATAATTATCATCGTTAATATCGTCGTTATTATTGTCATTATCTTCTTTTTATCGACGTTATTATCGTCGTTAATATCGTCGTTATTATCGTCGTTAATATCGTCATTATCATCGTTGTTATCGTCCTTATTATCCTCATAATTATCGTCGTTAATATCGTCGTTATTTTGTCACAATCATCGTCGTTAATGTCGTCGTTATTATCGTCATTATCATCGTTGTTATCGTCCTTATCATCCTCATAATTATCGTCGTTAATATCGTCGTTATTTTGTCATAATCATCGTCGTTAATGTCGTCGTTATTATCGTCATTATCTACGTTGTTATCGTCATAAATATCATCGATAATATCGTCGTTATTATTGTCATTATCTTCTTTTTATCGTCGTTTTTAACGTCGTTATTATCGTCGTTAATATCGTCGTTAATATCGTCATTATAATCGTTGTTATCGTCCTTATTATCCTCATAATTATCGTCGTTAATATCGTCGTTATTTTGTCATAAACATCGTCGCTAATGTCGTCGTTATTATCGTCATTATCTACGTTGTTATCGTCATAAATATCATCGATAATATCGCCGTTATTATTGTCATTATCTTCTTTTTATCGTCGTTTTTAACGTCGTTATTATCGTCGTTAATATCGTCGTTAATATCGTCATTATAATCGTTGTTATCGTCCTTATCATCCTCATAATTATCGTCGTTAATATCGTCGTTATTTTGTCATAATCATCGTCGTTAATGTCGTCGTTATTATCGTCATTATCTACGTTGTTATCGTCATAAATATCATCGATAATATCGTCGTTATTATTGTCATTATCTTCTTTTTATCGTCGTTTTTAACGTCGTTATTATCGTCGTTAATATCGTCGTTAATATCGTCATTATAATCGTTGTTATCGTCCTTATTATCCTCATAATTATCGTTGTTAATATCGTCGTTATTTTGTCATAAACATCGTCGTTAATGTCGTCGTTATTATCGTCATTATCATCGTTGTTATCATCCTTATCATCCTCATAATTATCGTCGTTAATATCGTCGTTATTTTGTCATAATCATCGACGATAATGTCGTCGTTATTATCGTCATTATCTTCGTTGTTATCGTCATAATTATCATCGTTAATATCGTCGTTATTATTGTCATTATCTTCTTTTTATCGACGTTATTATCGTCGTTAATATCGTCGTTATTATCGTCGTTAATATCGTCATTATCATCGTTGTTATCGTCCTTATTATCCACATAATTATCGTCGTTAATATCGTCGTTATTTTGTCACAATCATCGTCGTTAATGTCGTCGTTATTATCGTCATTATCATCGTTGTTATCGTCCTTATCATCCTCATAATTATCGTCGTTAATATCGTCGTTATTTTGTCATAATCATCGTCGTTAATGTCGTCGTTATTATCGTCATTATCTACGTTGTTATCGTCATAAATATCATCGATAATATCGTCGTTATTATTGTCATTATCTTCTTTTTATCGTCGTTTTTAACGTCGTTATTATCGTCGTTAATATCGTCGTTAATATCGTCATTATAATCGTTGTTATCGTCCTTATTATCCTCATAATTATCGTCGTTAATATCGTCGTTATTTTGTCATAATCATCGTCGTTAATGTCGTCGTTATTATCGTCATTATCTACGTTGTTATCGTCATAAATATCATCGATAATATCGTCGTTATTATTGTCATTATCTTCTTTTTATCGTCGTTTTTAACGTCGTTATTATCGTCGTTAATATCGTCGTTAATATCGTCATTATAATCGTTGTTATCGTCCTTATCATCCTCATAATTATCGTCGTTAATATCGTCGTTATTTTGTCATAATCATCGTCGTTAATGTCGTCGTTATTATCGTCATTATCTACGTTGTTATCGCCATAAATATCATCGTTAATATCGTCGTTATTATTATCATTATCTTCTTTTTATCGACGTTATTATCGTCGTTAATATCGTCGTTATTATCGTCGTTAATATCGTCATTATCATCGTTGTTATCGTCCTTATTATCCTCATAATTATCGTCGTTAATATCGTCGTTATTTTGTCACAATCATCGTCGTTAATGTCGTCGTTATTATCGTCATTATCATCGTTGTTATCGTCCTTATCATCCTCATAATTATCGTCGTTAATATCGTCGTTATTTTGTCATAATCATCGTCGTTAATGTCGTCGTTATTATCGTCATTATCTACGTTGTTATCGTCATAAATATCATCGATAATATCGTCGTTATTATTGTCATTATCTTCTTTTTATCGTCGTTTTTAACGTCGTTATTATCGTCGTTAATATCGTCGTTAATATCGTCATTATAATCGTTGTTATCGTCCTTATTATCCTCATAATTATCGTCGTTAATATCGTCGTTATTTTGTCATAAACATCGTCGCTAATGTCGTCGTTATTATCGTCATTATCATCGTTGTTATCGTCCTTATCATCCTCATAATTATCGTCGTTAATATCGTCGTTATTTTGTCATAATCATCGTCGTTAATGTCGTCGTTATTATCGTCATTATCTACGTTGTTATCGTCATAAATATTATCTTTAATATCGTCGTTATTATTGTCATTATCTTCTTTTTATTGTCTTTATTATCGTCGTTAATATCGTCGTTATTATCGTCGTTAATATCGTCGTTAATATCGTCATTATCATCGTTGTTATCGTCCTTATTATCCTCATAATTATCGTCGTTAATATCGTCGTTATTTTGTCATAATCGTCGTCGTTAATGTCGTCGTTATTATCGTCATTATCTACGTTGTTATCGTCATAAATATCATCGATAATATCGTCGTTATTATTGTCATTATCTTCTTTTTATCGTCGTTTTTAACGTCGTTATTATCGTCGTTAATATCGTCGTTAATATCGTCATTATAATCGTTGTTATCGTCCTTATTATCCTCATAATTATCGTCGTTAATATCGTCGTTATTTTGTCATAAACATCGTCGCTAATGTCGTCGTTATTATCGTCATTATCATCGTTGTTATCGTCCTTATCATCCTCATAATTATCGTCGTTAATATCGTCGTTATTTTGTCATAATCATCGTCGTTAATGTCGTCGTTATTATCGTCATTATCTACGTTGTTATCGTCATAAATATTATCTTTAATATCGTCGTTATTATTGTCATTATCTTCTTTTTATTGTCTTTATTATCGTCGTTAATATCGTCGTTATTATCGTCGTTAATATCGTCGTTAATATCGTCATTATCATCGTTGTTATCGTCCTTATTATCCTCATAATTATCGTCGTTAATATCGTCGTTATTTTGTCATAATCGTCGTCGTTAATGTCGTCGTTATTATCGTCATTATCTACGTTGTTATCGTCATAAATATCATCGATAATATCGTCGTTATTATTGTCATTATCTTCTTTTTATCGTCGTTATTAACGTCGTTATTATCGTCGTTAATATCGTCGTTAATATCGTCATTATCATCGTTGTTATCGTCCTTATCATCCTCATAATTATCGTCGTTAATATCGTCGTTATTTTGTCATAATCATCGTCGTTAATGTCGTCGTTATTATCGTCATTATCTACTTTGTTATCGACATAAATATTATCTTTAATATCGTCGTTATTATTGTCATTATCTTCTTTTTATTGTCTTTATTATCGTCGTTAATATCGTCGTTATTATCGTCGTTAATATCGTCGTTAATATCGTCATTATCATCGTTGTTATCGTCCTTATTATCATCATAATTATCGTCGATAATATCGTCGTTATTTTGTCATAATCATCGTCGTTAATGTCGTCGTTATTATCGTCATTATCTACGTTGTTATCGTCATAAATATCATCGATAATATCGTCGTTATTATTGTCATTATCTTCTTTTTATCGTCGTTATTAACGTCGTTATTATCGTCGTTAATATCGTCGTTATTATCGTCGTTAATATCGTTATTATCATCGTTGTTATCGTCCTTATTATCCTCATAATTATCGTCGTTAATATCGTCGTTATTTTGTCATAATCATCGTCGTTAATGTCGTCGTTATTATCGTCATTATCTACGTTGTTATCGTCATAAATATCATCGATAATATCGCCGTTATTATTGTCATTATCTTCTTTTTATCGTCGTTTTTAACGTCGTTATTATCGTCGTTAATATCGTCGTTAATATCGTCATTATAATCGTTGTTATCGTCCTTATCATCCTCATAATTATCGTCGTTAATATCGTCGTTATTTTGTCATAATCATCGTCGTTAATGTCGTCGTTATTATCGTCATTATCTACGTTGTTATCGTCATAAATATCATCGATAATATCGTCGTTATTATTGTCATTATCTTCTTTTTATCGTCGTTTTTAACGTCGTTATTATCGTCGTTAATATCGTCGTTAATATCGTCATTATAATCGTTGTTATCGTCCTTATTATCCTCATAATTATCGTTGTTAATATCGTCGTTATTTTGTCATAAACATCGTCGTTAATGTCGTCGTTATTATCGTCATTATCATCGTTGTTATCATCCTTATCATCCTCATAATTATCGTCGTTAATATCGTCGTTATTTTGTCATAATCATCGACGATAATGTCGTCGTTATTATCGTCATTATCTTCGTTGTTATCGTCATAATTATCATCGTTAATATCGTCGTTATTATTGTCATTATCTTCTTTTTATCGACGTTATTATCGTCGTTAATATCGTCGTTATTATCGTCGTTAATATCGTCATTATCATCGTTGTTATCGTCCTTATTATCCACATAATTATCGTCGTTAATATCGTCGTTATTTTGTCACAATCATCGTCGTTAATGTCGTCGTTATTATCGTCATTATCATCGTTGTTATCGTCCTTATCATCCTCATAATTATCGTCGTTAATATCGTCGTTATTTTGTCATAATCATCGTCGTTAATGTCGTCGTTATTATCGTCATTATCTACGTTGTTATCGTCATAAATATCATCGATAATATCGTCGTTATTATTGTCATTATCTTCTTTTTATCGTCGTTTTTAACGTCGTTATTATCGTCGTTAATATCGTCGTTAATATCGTCATTATAATCGTTGTTATCGTCCTTATTATCCTCATAATTATCGTCGTTAATATCGTCGTTATTTTGTCATAATCATCGTCGTTAATGTCGTCGTTATTATCGTCATTATCTACGTTGTTATCGTCATAAATATCATCGATAATATCGTCGTTATTATTGTCATTATCTTCTTTTTATCGTCGTTTTTAACGTCGTTATTATCGTCGTTAATATCGTCGTTAATATCGTCATTATAATCGTTGTTATCGTCCTTATCATCCTCATAATTATCGTCGTTAATATCGTCGTTATTTTGTCATAATCATCGTCGTTAATGTCGTCGTTATTATCGTCATTATCTACGTTGTTATCGCCATAAATATCATCGTTAATATCGTCGTTATTATTATCATTATCTTCTTTTTATCGACGTTATTATCGTCGTTAATATCGTCGTTATTATCGTCGTTAATATCGTCATTATCATCGTTGTTATCGTCCTTATTATCCTCATAATTATCGTCGTTAATATCGTCGTTATTTTGTCACAATCATCGTCGTTAATGTCGTCGTTATTATCGTCATTATCATCGTTGTTATCGTCCTTATCATCCTCATAATTATCGTCGTTAATATCGTCGTTATTTTGTCATAATCATCGTCGTTAATGTCGTCGTTATTATCGTCATTATCTACGTTGTTATCGTCATAAATATCATCGATAATATCGTCGTTATTATTGTCATTATCTTCTTTTTATCGTCGTTTTTAACGTCGTTATTATCGTCGTTAATATCGTCGTTAATATCGTCATTATAATCGTTGTTATCGTCCTTATTATCCTCATAATTATCGTCGTTAATATCGTCGTTATTTTGTCATAAACATCGTCGCTAATGTCGTCGTTATTATCGTCATTATCATCGTTGTTATCGTCCTTATCATCCTCATAATTATCGTCGTTAATATCGTCGTTATTTTGTCATAATCATCGTCGTTAATGTCGTCGTTATTATCGTCATTATCTACGTTGTTATCGTCATAAATATTATCTTTAATATCGTCGTTATTATTGTCATTATCTTCTTTTTATTGTCTTTATTATCGTCGTTAATATCGTCGTTATTATCGTCGTTAATATCGTCGTTAATATCGTCATTATCATCGTTGTTATCGTCCTTATTATCCTCATAATTATCGTCGTTAATATCGTCGTTATTTTGTCATAATCGTCGTCGTTAATGTCGTCGTTATTATCGTCATTATCTACGTTGTTATCGTCATAAATATCATCGATAATATCGTCGTTATTATTGTCATTATCTTCTTTTTATCGTCGTTTTTAACGTCGTTATTATCGTCGTTAATATCGTCGTTAATATCGTCATTATAATCGTTGTTATCGTCCTTATTATCCTCATAATTATCGTCGTTAATATCGTCGTTATTTTGTCATAAACATCGTCGCTAATGTCGTCGTTATTATCGTCATTATCATCGTTGTTATCGTCCTTATCATCCTCATAATTATCGTCGTTAATATCGTCGTTATTTTGTCATAATCATCGTCGTTAATGTCGTCGTTATTATCGTCATTATCTACGTTGTTATCGTCATAAATATTATCTTTAATATCGTCGTTATTATTGTCATTATCTTCTTTTTATTGTCTTTATTATCGTCGTTAATATCGTCGTTATTATCGTCGTTAATATCGTCGTTAATATCGTCATTATCATCGTTGTTATCGTCCTTATTATCCTCATAATTATCGTCGTTAATATCGTCGTTATTTTGTCATAATCGTCGTCGTTAATGTCGTCGTTATTATCGTCATTATCTACGTTGTTATCGTCATAAATAACATCGATAATATCGTCGTTATTATTGTCATTATCTTCTTTTTATCGTCGTTATTAACGTCGTTATTATCGTCGTTAATATCGTCGTTAATATCGTCATTATCATCGTTGTTATCGTCCTTATCATCCTCATAATTATCGTCGTTAATATCGTCGTTATTTTGTCATAATCATCGTCGTTAATGTCGTCGTTATTATCGTCATTATCTACTTTGTTATCGACATAAATATTATCTTTAATATCGTCGTTATTATTGTCATTATCTTCTTTTTATTGTCTTTATTATCGTCGTTAATATCGTCGTTATTATCGTCGTTAATATCGTCGTTAATATCGTCATTATCATCGTTGTTATCGTCCTTATTATCATCATAATTATCGTCGATAATATCGTCGTTATTTTGTCATAATCATCGTCGTTAATGTCGTCGTTATTATCGTCATTATCTACGTTGTTATCGTCATAAATATCATCGATAATATCGTCGTTATTATTGTCATTATCTTCTTTTTATCGTCGTTATTAACGTCGTTATTATCGTCGTTAATATCGTCGTTATTATCGTCGTTAATATCGTTATTATCATCGTTGTTATCGTCCTTATTATCCTCATAATTATCGTCGTTAATATCGTCGTTATTTTGTCATAATCATCGTCGTTAATGTCGTCGTTATTATCGTCATTATCTACGTTGTTATCGTCATAAATATCATCGATAATATCGCCGTTATTATTGTCATTATCTTCTTTTTATCGTCGTTTTTAACGTCGTTATTATCGTCGTTAATATCGTCGTTAATATCGTCATTATAATCGTTGTTATCGTCCTTATCATCCTCATAATTATCGTCGTTAATATCGTCGTTATTTTGTCATAATCATCGTCGTTAATGTCGTCGTTATTATCGTCATTATCTACGTTGTTATCGTCATAAATATCATCGATAATATCGTCGTTATTATTGTCATTATCTTCTTTTTATCGTCGTTTTTAACGTCGTTATTATCGTCGTTAATATCGTTGTTAATATCGTCATTATAATCGTTGTTATCGTCCTTATTATCCTCATAATTATCGTTGTTAATATCGTCGTTATTTTGTCATAAACATCGTCGTTAATGTCGTCGTTATTATCGTCATTATCATCGTTGTTATCATCCTTATCATCCTCATAATTATCGTCGTTAATATCGTCGTTATTTTGTCATAATCATCGACGATAATGTCGTCGTTATTATCGTCATTATCTTCGTTGTTATCGTCATAATTATCATCGTTAATATCGTCGTTATTATTGTCATTATCTTCTTTTTATCGACGTTATTATCGTCGTTAATATCGTAGTTAATGTCGTCGTTAATATCGTCATTATCATCGTTGTTATCGTCCTTATTATCCACATAATTATCGTCGTTAATATCGTCGTTATTTTGTCACAATCATCGTCGTTAATGTCGTCGTTATTATCGTCATTATCATCGTTGTTATCGTCCTTATCATCCTCATAATTATCGTCGTTAATATCGTCGTTATTTTGTCATAATCATCGTCGTTAATGTCGTCGTTATTATCGTCATTATCTACGTTGTTATCGTCATAAATATCATCGATAATATCGTCGTTATTATTGTCATTATCTTCTTTTTATCGTCGTTTTTAACGTCGTTATTATCGTCGTTAATATCGTCGTTAATATCGTCATTATAATCGTTGTTATCGTCCTTATTATCCTCATAATTATCGTCGTTAATATCGTCGTTATTTTGTCATAAACATCGTCGCTAATGTCGTCGTTATTATCGTCATTATCATCGTTGTTATCGTCCTTATCATCCTCATAATTATCGTCGTTAATATCGTCGTTATTTTGTCATAATCATCGTCGTTAATGTCGTCGTTATTATCGTCATTATCTACGTTGTTATCGTCATAAATATTATCTTTAATATCGTCGTTATTATTGTCATTATCTTCTTTTTATTGTCTTTATTATCGTCGTTAATATCGTCGTTATTATCGTCGTTAATATCGTCGTTAATATCGTCATTATCATCGTTGTTATCGTCCTTATTATCCTCATAATTATCGTCGTTAATATCGTCGTTATTTTGTCATAATCGTCGTCGTTAATGTCGTCGTTATTATCGTCATTATCTACGTTGTTATCGTCATAAATATCATCGATAATATCGTCGTTATTATTGTCATTATCTTCTTTTTATCGTCGTTTTTAACGTCGTTATTATCGTCGTTAATATCGTCGTTAATATCGTCATTATAATCGTTGTTATCGTCCTTATTATCCTCATAATTATCGTCGTTAATATCGTCGTTATTTTGTCATAAACATCGTCGCTAATGTCGTCGTTATTATCGTCATTATCATCGTTGTTATCGTCCTTATCATCCTCATAATTATCGTCGTTAATATCGTCGTTATTTTGTCATAATCATCGTCGTTAATGTCGTCGTTATTATCGTCATTATCTACGTTGTTATCGTCATAAATATTATCTTTAATATCGTCGTTATTATTGTCATTATCTTCTTTTTATTGTCTTTTTTATCGTCGTTAATATCGTCGTTATTATCGTCGTTAATATCGTCGTTAATATCGTCATTATCATCGTTGTTATCGTCCTTATTATCCTCATAATTATCGTCGTTAATATCGTCGTTATTTTGTCATAATCGTCGTCGTTAATGTCGTCGTTATTATCGTCATTATCTACGTTGTTATCGTCATAAATAACATCGATAATATCGTCGTTATTATTGTCATTATCTTCTTTTTATCGTCGTTATTAACGTCGTTATTATCGTCGTTAATATCGTCGTTAATATCGTCATTATCATCGTTGTTATCGTCCTTATCATCCTCATAATTATCGTCGTTAATATCGTCGTTATTTTGTCATAATCATCGTCGTTAATGTCGTCGTTATTATCGTCATTATCTACTTTGTTATCGACATAAATATTATCTTTAATATCGTCGTTATTATTGTCATTATCTTCTTTTTATTGTCTTTATTATCGTCGTTAATATCGTCGTTATTATCGTCGTTAATATCGTCGTTAATATCGTCATTATCATCGTTGTTATCGTCCTTATTATCATCATAATTATCGTCGATAATATCGTCGTTATTTTGTCATAATCATCGTCGTTAATGTCGTCGTTATTATCGTCATTATCTACGTTGTTATCGTCATAAATATCATCGATAATATCGTCGTTATTATTGTCATTATCTTCTTTTTATCGTCGTTATTAACGTCGTTATTATCGTCGTTAATATCGTCGTTATTATCGTCGTTAATATCGTTATTATCATCGTTGTTATCGTCCTTATTATCCTCATAATTATCGTCGTTAATATCGTCGTTATTTTGTCATAATCATCGTCGTTAATGTCGTCGTTATTATCGTCATTATCTACGTTGTTATCGTCATAAATATCATCGATAATATCGCCGTTATTATTGTCATTATCTTCTTTTTATCGTCGTTTTTAACGTCGTTATTATCGTCGTTAATATCGTCGTTAATATCGTCATTATAATCGTTGTTATCGTCCTTATCATCCTCATAATTATCGTCGTTAATATCGTCGTTATTTTGTCATAATCATCGTCGTTAATGTCGTCGTTATTATCGTCATTATCTACGTTGTTATCGTCATAAATATCATCGATAATATCGTCGTTATTATTGTCATTATCTTCTTTTTATCGTCGTTTTTAACGTCGTTATTATCGTCGTTAATATCGTCGTTAATATCGTCATTATAATCGTTGTTATCGTCCTTATTATCCTCATAATTATCGTTGTTAATATCGTCGTTATTTTGTCATAAACATCGTCGTTAATGTCGTCGTTATTATCGTCATTATCATCGTTGTTATCATCCTTATCATCCTCATAATTATCGTCGTTAATATCGTCGTTATTTTGTCATAATCATCGACGATAATGTCGTCGTTATTATCGTCATTATCTTCGTTGTTATCGTCATAATTATCATCGTTAATATCGTCGTTATTATTGTCATTATCTTCTTTTTATCGACGTTATTATCGTCGTTAATATCGTCGTTATTATCGTCGTTAATATCGTCATTATCATCGTTGTTATCGTCCTTATCATCCTCATAATTATCGTCGTTAATATCGTCGTTATTTTGTCATAATCATCGTCGTTAATGTCGTCGTTATTATCGTCATTATCTACGTTGTTATCGTCATAAATATTATCGTTAATATCGTCGTTATTATTGTCATTATCTTTTTTTATTGTCTTTATTATCGTCGTTAATATCGTCGTTATTATCGTCGTTAATATCGTCGTTAATATCGTCATTATCATCGTTGTTATCGTCCTTATTATCCTCATAATTATCGTCGTTAATATCGTCGTTATTTTGTCATAATCATCGTCGTTAATGTCGTCGTTATTATCGTCATTATCTACGTTGTTATCGTCATAAATATCATCGATAATATCGTCGTTATTATTGTCATTATCTTCTTTTTATCGTCGTTTTTAACGTCGTTATTATCGTCGTTAATATCGTCGTTATCATCGTTGTTATCGTCCTTATCATCCTCATAATTATCGTCGTTAATATCGTCGTTATTTTGTCATAATCATCGTCGTTAATGTCGTCGTTATTATCGTCATTATCTACGTTGTTATCGTCATAAATATCATCGATAATATCGTCGTTATTATTGTCATTATCTTCTTTTTATCGTCGTTTTTAACGTCGTTATTATCGTCGTTAATTACGTCGTTAATATCGTCATTATAATCGTTGTTATCGTCCTTATAATCCTCATAATTATCGTCGTTAATATCGTCGTTATTTTGTCATAATCATCGTCGTTAATGTCGTCGTTATTATCGTCATTATCTACGTTGTTATCGTCATAAATATCATCGATAATATCGTCGTTATTATTGTCATTATCTTCTTTTTATCGTCGTTTTTAACGTCGTTATTATCGTCGTTAATATCGTCGTTAATATCGTCATTATAATCGTTGTTATCGTCCTTATTATCCTCATAATTATCGTCCTTAATATCGTCGTTATTTTGTCATAAACATCGTCGCTAATGTCGTCGTTATTATCGTCATTATCATCGTTGTTATCGTCCTTATCATCCTCATAATTATCGTCGTTAATATCGTCGTTATTTTGTCATAATCATCGTCGTTAATGTCGTCGTTATTTTCGTCATTATCTACGTTGTTATCGTCATAAATATTATCGTTAATATCGTCGTTATTATTGTCATTATCTTCTTTTTATCGTCGTTATTAACGTCGTTATTATCGTCGTTAATATCGTCGTTATTATCGTCGTTAATATCGTTATTATCATCGTTGTTATCGTCCTTATTATCCTCAAAATTATCGTCGTTAATATCGTCGTTATTTTGTCACTATCTTCGTCGTTAATGTCATCGTTAATATCGTCATTATCATCGTTGTTATCGTCCTTATCATCCTCATAATTATCGTCGTTAATATCGCCGTTATTTTGTCATAATCATCGTCGTTAATGTCGTCGTTATTTTCGTCATTATCTACGTTGTTATCGTCATAAATATTATCGTTAATATCGTCGTTATTATTGTCATTATCTTCTTTTTATTGTCTTTATTATCGTCGTTAATATCGTCGTTATTATCGTCGTTAATATCGTCGTTAATATCGTCATTATCATCGTTGTTATCGTCCTTATTATCCTCATAATTATCGTCGTTAATATCGTCGTTATTTTGTCATAATCATCGTCGTTAATGTCGTCGTTATTATCGTCATTATCTACGTTGTTATCGTCATAAATATCATCGATAATATCGTCGTTATTATTGTCATTATCTTCTTTTTATCGTCGTTTTTAACGTCGTTATTATCGTCGTTAATATCGTCGTTAATATCGTCATTATCATCGTTGTTATCGTCCTTATCATCCTCATAATTATCGTCGTTAATATCGTCGTTATTTTGTCATAATCATCGTCGTTAATGTCGTCGTTATTATCGTCATTATCTACGTTGTTATCGTCATAAATATCATCGATAATATCGTCGTTATTATTGTCATTATCTTCTTTTTATCGTCGTTTTTAACGTCGTTATTATCGTCGTTAATATCGTCGTTAATATCGTCATTATAATCGTTGTTATCGTCCTTATTATCCTCATAATTATCGTCGTTAATATCGTCGTTATTTTGTCATAAACATCGTCGCTAATGTCGTCGTTATTATCGTCATTATCATCGTTGTTATCGTCCTTATCATCCTCATAATTATCGTCGTTAATATCGTCGTTATTTTGTCATAATCATCGACGATAATGTCGTCGTTATTATCGTCATTATCTTCGTTGTTATCGTCATAATTATCATCGTTAATATCGTCGTTATTATTGTCATTATCTTCTTTTTATCGACGTTATTATCGTCGTTAATATCGTCGTTATTATCGTCGTTAATATCGTCATTATCATCGTTGTTATCGTCCTTTTTATCCTCATAATTATCGTCGTTAATATCGTCGTTATTTTGTCACAATCATCGTCGTTAATGTCGTCGTTATTATCGTCATTATCATCGTTGTTATCGTCCTTATCATCCTCATAATTATCGTCGTTAATATCGTCGTTATTTTGTCATAATCATCGTCGTTAATGTCGTCGTTATTATCGTCATTATCTACGTTGTTATCGTCATAAATATTATCGTTAATATCGTCGTTATTATTGTCATTATCTTCTTTTTATTGTCTTTATTATCGTCGTTAATATCGTCGTTATTATCGTCGTTAATATCGTCGTTAATATCGTCATTATCATCGTTGTTATCGTCCTTATTATCCTCATAATTATCGTCGTTAATATCGTCGTTATTTTGTCATAATCATCGTCGTTAATGTCGTCGTTATTATCGTCATTATCTACGTTGTTATCGTCATAAATATCATCGATAATATCGTCGTTATTATTGTCATTATCTTCTTTTTATCGTCGTTTTTAACGTCGTTATTATCGTCGTTAATATCGTCGTTAATATCGTCATTATAATCGTTGTTATCGTCCTTATTATCCTCATAATTATCGTCGTTAATATCGTCGTTATTTTGTCATAAACATCGTCGCTAATGTCGTCGTTATTATCGTCATTATCATCGTTGTTATCGTCCTTATCATCCTCATAATTATCGTCGTTAATATCGTCGTTATTTTGTCATAATCATCGTCGTTAATGTCGTCGTTATTATCGTCATTATCTACGTTGTTATCGTCATAAATATTATCTTTAATATCGTCGTTATTATTGTCATTATCTTCTTTTTATTGTCTTTATTATCGTCGTTAATATCGTCGTTATTATCGTCGTTAATATCGTCGTTAATATCGTCATTATCATCGTTGTTATCGTCCTTATTATCCTCATAATTATCGTCGTTAATATCGTCGTTATTTTGTCATAATCGTCGTCGTTAATGTCGTCGTTATTATCGTCATTATCTACGTTGTTATCGTCATAAATAACATCGATAATATCGTCGTTATTATTGTCATTATCTTCTTTTTATCGTCGTTATTAACGTCGTTATTATCGTCGTTAATATCGTCGTTAATATCGTCATTATCATCGTTGTTATCGTCCTTATCATCCTCATAATTATCGTCGTTAATATCGTCGTTATTTTGTCATAATCATCGTCGTTAATGTCGTCGTTATTATCGTCATTATCTACTTTGTTATCGACATAAATATTATCTTTAATATCGTCGTTATTATTGTCATTATCTTCTTTTTATTGTCTTTATTATCGTCGTTAATATCGTCGTTATTATCGTCGTTAATATCGTCGTTAATATCGTCATTATCATCGTTGTTATCGTCCTTATTATCATCATAATTATCGTCGATAATATCGTCGTTATTTTGTCATAATCATCGTCGTTAATGTCGTCGTTATTATCGTCATTATCTACGTTGTTATCGTCATAAATATCATCGATAATATCGTCGTTATTATTGTCATTATCTTCTTTTTATCGTCGTTATTAACGTCGTTATTATCGTCGTTAATATCGTCGTTATTATCGTCGTTAATATCGTTATTATCATCGTTGTTATCGTCCTTATTATCCTCATAATTATCGTCGTTAATATCGTCGTTATTTTGTCATAATCATCGTCGTTAATGTCGTCGTTATTATCGTCATTATCTACGTTGTTATCGTCATAAATATCATCGATAATATCGCCGTTATTATTGTCATTATCTTCTTTTTATCGTCGTTTTTAACGTCGTTATTATCGTCGTTAATATCGTCGTTAATATCGTCATTATAATCGTTGTTATCGTCCTTATCATCCTCATAATTATCGTCGTTAATATCGTCGTTATTTTGTCATAATCATCGTCGTTAATGTCGTCGTTATTATCGTCATTATCTACGTTGTTATCGTCATAAATATCATCGATAATATCGTCGTTATTATTGTCATTATCTTCTTTTTATCGTCGTTTTTAACGTCGTTATTATCGTCGTTAATATCGTCGTTAATATCGTCATTATAATCGTTGTTATCGTCCTTATTATCCTCATAATTATCGTTGTTAATATCGTCGTTATTTTGTCATAAACATCGTCGTTAATGTCGTCGTTATTATCGTCATTATCATCGTTGTTATCATCCTTATCATCCTCATAATTATCGTCGTTAATATCGTCGTTATTTTGTCATAATCATCGACGATAATGTCGTCGTTATTATCGTCATTATCTTCGTTGTTATCGTCATAATTATCATCGTTAATATCGTCGTTATTATTGTCATTATCTTCTTTTTATCGACGTTATTATCGTCGTTAATATCGTCGTTATTATCGTCGTTAATATCGTCATTATCATCGTTGTTATCGTCCTTATCATCCTCATAATTATCGTCGTTAATATCGTCGTTATTTTGTCATAATCATCGTCGTTAATGTCGTCGTTATTATCGTCATTATCTACGTTGTTATCGTCATAAATATTATCGTTAATATCGTCGTTATTATTGTCATTATCTTTTTTTATTGTCTTTATTATCGTCGTTAATATCGTCGTTATTATCGTCGTTAATATCGTCGTTAATATCGTCATTATCATCGTTGTTATCGTCCTTATTATCCTCATAATTATCGTCGTTAATATCGTCGTTATTTTGTCATAATCATCGTCGTTAATGTCGTCGTTATTATCGTCATTATCTACGTTGTTATCGTCATAAATATCATCGATAATATCGTCGTTATTATTGTCATTATCTTCTTTTTATCGTCGTTTTTAACGTCGTTATTATCGTCGTTAATATCGTCGTTATCATCGTTGTTATCGTCCTTATCATCCTCATAATTATCGTCGTTAATATCGTCGTTATTTTGTCATAATCATCGTCGTTAATGTCGTCGTTATTATCGTCATTATCTACGTTGTTATCGTCATAAATATCATCGATAATATCGTCGTTATTATTGTCATTATCTTCTTTTTATCGTCGTTTTTAACGTCGTTATTATCGTCGTTAATTACGTCGTTAATATCGTCATTATAATCGTTGTTATCGTCCTTATAATCCTCATAATTATCGTCGTTAATATCGTCGTTATTTTGTCATAATCATCGTCGTTAATGTCGTCGTTATTATCGTCATTATCTACGTTGTTATCGTCATAAATATCATCGATAATATCGTCGTTATTATTGTCATTATCTTCTTTTTATCGTCGTTTTTAACGTCGTTATTATCGTCGTTAATATCGTCGTTAATATCGTCATTATAATCGTTGTTATCGTCCTTATTATCCTCATAATTATCGTCCTTAATATCGTCGTTATTTTGTCATAAACATCGTCGCTAATGTCGTCGTTATTATCGTCATTATCATCGTTGTTATCGTCCTTATCATCCTCATAATTATCGTCGTTAATATCGTCGTTATTTTGTCATAATCATCGTCGTTAATGTCGTCGTTATTTTCGTCATTATCTACGTTGTTATCGTCATAAATATTATCGTTAATATCGTCGTTATTATTGTCATTATCTTCTTTTTATCGTCGTTATTAACGTCGTTATTATCGTCGTTAATATCGTCGTTATTATCGTCGTTAATATCGTTATTATCATCGTTGTTATCGTCCTTATTATCCTCAAAATTATCGTCGTTAATATCGTCGTTATTTTGTCACTATCTTCGTCGTTAATGTCGTCGTTAATATCGTCATTATCATCGTTGTTATCGTCCTTATCATCCTCATAATTATCGTCGTTAATATCGCCGTTATTTTGTCATAATCATCGTCGTTAATGTCGTCGTTATTTTCGTCATTATCTACGTTGTTATCGTCATAAATATTATCGTTAATATCGTCGTTATTATTGTCATTATCTTCTTTTTATTGTCTTTATTATCGTCGTTAATATCGTCGTTATTATCGTCGTTAATATCGTCGTTAATATCGTCATTATCATCGTTGTTATCGTCCTTATTATCCTCATAATTATCGTCGTTAATATCGTCGTTATTTTGTCATAATCATCGTCGTTAATGTCGTCGTTATTATCGTCATTATCTACGTTGTTATCGTCATAAATATCATCGATAATATCGTCGTTATTATTGTCATTATCTTCTTTTTATCGTCGTTTTTAACGTCGTTATTATCGTCGTTAATATCGTCGTTAATATCGTCATTATCATCGTTGTTATCGTCCTTATCATCCTCATAATTATCGTCGTTAATATCGTCGTTATTTTGTCATAATCATCGTCGTTAATGTCGTCGTTATTATCGTCATTATCTACGTTGTTATCGTCATAAATATCATCGATAATATCGTCGTTATTATTGTCATTATCTTCTTTTTATCGTCGTTTTTAACGTCGTTATTATCGTCGTTAATATCGTCGTTAATATCGTCATTATAATCGTTGTTATCGTCCTTATTATCCTCATAATTATCGTCGTTAATATCGTCGTTATTTTGTCATAAACATCGTCGCTAATGTCGTCGTTATTATCGTCATTATCATCGTTGTTATCGTCCTTATCATCCTCATAATTATCGTCGTTAATATCGTCGTTATTTTGTCATAATCATCGACGATAATGTCGTCGTTATTATCGTCATTATCTTCGTTGTTATCGTCATAATTATCATCGTTAATATCGTCGTTATTATTGTCATTATCTTCTTTTTATCGACGTTATTATCGTCGTTAATATCGTCGTTATTATCGTCGTTAATATCGTCATTATCATCGTTGTTATCGTCCTTTTTATCCTCATAATTATCGTCGTTAATATCGTCGTTATTTTGTCACAATCATCGTCGTTAATGTCGTCGTTATTATCGTCATTATCATCGTTGTTATCGTCCTTATCATCCTCATAATTATCGTCGTTAATATCGTCGTTATTTTGTCATAATCATCGTCGTTAATGTCGTCGTTATTATCGTCATTATCTACGTTGTTATCGTCATAAATATTATCGTTAATATCGTCGTTATTATTGTCATTATCTTCTTTTTATTGTCTTTATTATCGTCGTTAATATCGTCGTTATTATCGTCGTTAATATCGTCGTTAATATCGTCATTATCATCGTTGTTATCGTCCTTATTATCCTCATAATTATCGTCGTTAATATCGTCGTTATTTTGTCATAATCATCGTCGTTAATGTCGTCGTTATTATCGTCATTATCTACGTTGTTATCGTCATAAATATCATCGATAATATCGTCGTTATTATTGTCATTATCTTCTTTTTATCGTCGTTATTAACGTCGTTATTATCGTCGTTAATATCGTCGTTAATATCGTCATTATCATCGTTGTTATCGTCCTTATCATCCTCATAATTTTCGTCGTTAATATCGTCGTTATTTTGTCATAATCATCGTCGTTAATGTCGTCGTTATTATCGTCATTATCTACGTTGTTATCGTCATAAATATCATCGATAATATCGTCGTTATTATTGTCATTATCTTCTTTTTATCGTCGTTTTTAACGTCGTTATTATCGTCGTTAATATCGTCGTTAATATCGTCATTATAATCGTTGTTATCGTCCTTATTATCCTCATAATTATCGTCGTTAATATCGTCGTTATTTTGTCATAATCATCGTCGTTAATGTCGTCGTTATTATCGTCATTATCTACGTTGTTATCGTCATAAATATCATCGATAATATCGTCGTTATTATTGTCATTATCTTCTTTTTATCGTCGTTTTTAACGTCGTTATTATCGTCGTTAATATCGTCGTTAATATCGTCATTATAATCGTTGTTATCGTCCTTATCATCCTCATAATTATCGTCGTTAATATCGTCGTTATTTTGTCATAATCATCGTCGTTAATGTCGTCGTTATTATCGTCATTATCTACGTTGTTATCGTCATAAATATCATCGATAATATCGTCGTTATTATTGTCATTATCTTCTTTTTATCGTCGTTATTAACGTCGTTATTATCGTCGTTAATATCGTCGTTAATATCGTCATTATCATCGTTGTTATCGTCCTTATCATCCTCATAATTATCGTCGTTAATATCGTCGTTATTTTGTCATAATCATCGTCGTTAATGTCGTCGTTATTATCGTCATTATCTACGTTGTTATCGTCATAAATATCATCGATAATATCGTCGTTATTATTGTCATTATCTTCTTTTTATCGTCGTTATTAACGTCGTTATTATCGTCGTTAATATCGTCGTTATTATCGTCGTTAATATCGTTATTATCATCGTTGTTATCGTCCTTATTATCCTCATAATTATCGTCGTTAATATCGTCGTTATTTTGTCACTATCTTCGTCGTTAATGTCGTCGTTAATATCGTCATTATCATCGTTGTTATCGTCCTTATCATCCTCATAATTATCGTCGTTAATATCGCCGTTATTTTGTCATAATCATCGTCGTTAATGTCGTCGTTATTTTCGTCATTATCTACGTTGTTATCGTCATAAATATTATCGTTAATATCGTCGTTATTATTGTCATTATCTTCTTTTTATTGTCTTTATTATCGTCGTTAATATCGTCGTTATTATCGTCGTTAATATCGTCGTTAATATCGTCATAATCATCGTTGTTATCGTCCTTATTATCCTCATAATTATCGTCGTTAATATCGTCGTTATTTTGTCATAATCATCGTCGTTAATGTCGTCGTTATTATCGTCATTATCTACGTTGTTATCGTCCTTATCATCCTCATAATTATCGTCGTTAATATCGTCGTTATTTTGTCATAATCATCGTCGTTAATGTCGTCGTTATTATCGTCATTATCTACGTTGTTATCGTCATAAATATTATCGTTAATATCGTCGTTATTATTGTCATTATCTTCTTTTTATTGTCTTTATTATCGTCGTTAATATCGTCGTTATTATCGTCGTTAATATCGTAGTTAATATCGTCATTATCATCGTTGTTATCGTCCTTATTATCCTCATAATTATCGTCGTTAATATCGTCGTTATTTTGTCATAATCATCGTCGTTAATGTCGTCGTTATTATCGTCATTATCTACGTTGTTATCGTCATAAATATCATCGATAATATCGTCGTTATTATTGTCATTATCTTCTTTTTATCGTCGTTATTAACGTCGTTATTATCGTCGTTAATATCGTCGTTAATATCGTCATTATCATCGTTGTTATCGTCCTTATCATCCTCATAATTATCGTCGTTAATATCGTCGTTATTTTGTCATAATCATCGTCGTTAATGTCGTCGATATTATCGTCATTATCTACGTTGTTATCGTCATAAATATCATCGATAATATCGTCGTTATTATTGTCATTATCTTCTTTTTATCGTCGTTTTTAACGTCGTTATTATCGTCGTTAATATCGTCGTTAATATCGTCATTATAATCGTTGTTATCGTCCTTATTATCCTCATAATTATCGTCGTTAATATCGTCGTTATTTTGTCATAATCATCGTCGTTAATGTCGTCGTTATTATCGTCATTATCTACGTTGTTATCGTCATAAATATCATCGATAATATCGTCGTTATTATTGTCATTATCTTCTTTTTATCGTCGTTTTTAACGTCGTTATTATCGTCGTTAATATCGTCGTTAATATCGTCATTATAATCGTTGTTATCGTCCTTATCATCCTCATAATTATCGTCGTTAATATCGTCGTTATTTTGTCATAATCATCGTCGTTAATGTCGTCGTTATTATCGTCATTATCTACGTTGTTATCGTCATAAATATCATCGATAATATCGTCGTTATTATTGTCATTATCTTCTTTTTATCGTCGTTATTAACGTCGTTATTATCGTCGTTAATATCGTCGTTAATATCGTCATTATCATCGTTGTTATCGTCCTTATCATCCTCATAATTATCGTCGTTAATATCGTCGTTATTTTGTCATAATCATCGTCGTTAATGTCGTCGTTATTATCGTCATTATCTACGTTGTTATCGTCATAAATATCATCGATAATATCGTCGTTATTATTGTCATTATCTTCTTTTTATCGTCGTTCTTAACGTCGTTATTATCGTCGTTAATATCGTCGTTAATATCGTCATTATAATCGTTGTTATCGTCCTTATTATCCTCATAATTATCGTCGTTAATATCGTCGTTATTTTGTCATAAACATCGTCGCTAATGTCGTCGTTATTATCGTCATTATCATCGTTGTTATCGTCCTTATCATCCTCATAATTATCGTCGTTAATATCGTCGTTATTTTGTCATAATCATCGTCGTTAATGTCGTCGTTATTATCGTCATTATCTACGTTGTTATCGTCATAAATATTATCTTTAATATCGTCGTTATTATTGTCATTATCTTCTTTTTATTGTCTTTATTATCGTCGTTAATATCGTCGTTATTATCGTCATTATCATCGTTGTTATCGTCCTTATCATCCTCATAATTATCGTCGTTAATATCGTCGTTATTTTGTCATAATCATCGTCGTTAATGTCGTCGTTATTATCGTCATTATCTACGTTGTTATCGTCATAAATATCATCGATAATATCGTCGTTATTATTGTCATTATCTTCTTTTTATCGTCGTTTTTAACGTCGTTATTATCGTCGTTAATATCGTCGTTAATATCGTCATTATAATCGTTGTTATCGTCCTTATCATCCTCATAATTATCGTCGTTAATATCGTCGTTATTTTGTCATAATCATCGTCGTTAATGTCGTCGTTATTATCGTCATTATCTACGTTGTTATCGTCATAAATATCATCGATAATATCGTCGTTATTATTGTCATTATCTTCTTTTTATCGTCGTTCTTAACGTCGTTATTATCGTCGTTAATATCGTCGTTAATATCGTCATTATAATCGTTGTTATCGTCCTTATTATCCTCATAATTATCGTCGTTAATATCGTCGTTATTTTGTCATAAACATCGTCGCTAATGTCGTCGTTATTATCGTCATTATCATCGTTGTTATCGTCCTTATCATCCTCATAATTATCGTCGTTAATATCGTCGTTATTTTGTCATAATCATCGTCGTTAATGTCGTCGTTATTATCGTCATTATCTACGTTGTTATCGTCATAAATATTATCTTTAATATCGTCGTTATTATTGTCATTATCTTCTTTTTATTGTCTTTATTATCGTCGTTAATATCGTCGTTATTATCGTCGTTAATATCGTCGTTAATATCGTCATTATCATCGTTGTTATCGTCCTTATTATCCTCATAATTATCGTCGTTAATATCGTCGTTATTTTGTCATAATCGTCGTCGTTAATGTCGTCGTTATTATCGTCATTATCTACGTTGTTATCGTCATAAATAACATCGATAATATCGTCGTTATTATTGTCATTATCTTCTTTTTATCGTCGTTATTAACGTCGTTATTATCGTCGTTAATATCGTCGTTAATATCGTCATTATCATCGTTGTTATCGTCCTTATCATCCTCATAATTATCGTCGTTATTATCATCGTTATTTTGTCATAATCATCGTCGCTAATGTCGTCGTTATTATCGTCATTATCTACGTTGTTATCGACATAATTATTACCTTTAATATCGTCGTTATTATTGTCATTATCTTCTTTTTATTGTCTTTATTATCGTCGTTAATATCGTCGTTATTATCGTCGTTAATATCGTCGTTAATATCGTCATTATCATCGTTGTTATCGTCCTTATCATCCTCATAATTATCGTCGTTAATATCGTCGTTATTTTGTCATAATCATCGTCGTTAATGTCGTCGTTATTATCGTCATTATCTACGTTGTTATCGTCATAAATATCATCGATAATATCGTCGTTATTATTGTCATTATCTTCTTTTTATCGTCGTTTTTAACGTCGTTATTATCGTCGTTAATATCGTCGTTAATATCGTCATTATAATCGTTGTTATCGTCCTTATTATCCTCATAATTATCGTCGTTAATATCGTCGTTATTTTGTCATAAACATCGTCGCTAATGTCGTCGTTATTATCGTCATTATCATCGTTGTTATCGTCCTTATCATCCTCATAATTATCGTCGTTAATATCGTCGTTATTTTGTCATAATCATCGTCGTTAATGTCGTCGTTATTATCGTCATTATCTACGTTGTTATCGTCATAAATATCATCGATAATATCGTCGTTATTATTGTCATTATCTTCTTTTTATCGTCGTTATTAACAACGTTATTATCGTCGTTAATATCGTCGTTATTATCGTCGTTAATATCGTTATTATCATCGTTGTTATCGTCCTTATTATCCTCATAATTATCGTCGTTATTTTGTCACAATCATCGTCGTTAATGTCGTCGTTAATATCGTCATTATCATCGTTGTTATCGTCCTTATCATCCTCATAATTATCGTCGTTAATATCGTCGTTATTTTGTCATAATCATCGTCGTTAATGTCGTCGTTATTATCGTCATTATCTACGTTGTTATCGTCATAAATATCATCGATAATATCGTCGTTATTATTGTCATTATCTTCTTTTTATTGTCTTTATTATCGTCGTTAATATCGTCGTTATTATCGTCGTTAATATCGTCGTTAATATCGTCATTATCATCGTTGTTATCGTCCTTATCATCCTCATAATTATCGTCGTTAATATCGTCGTTATTTTGTCATAATCATCGTCGTTAATGTCGTCGTTATTATCGTCATTATCTACGTTGTTATCGTCATAAATATCATCGATAATATCGTCGTTATTATTGTCATTATCTTCTTTTTATCGTCGTTTTTAACGTCGTTATTATCGTCGTTAATATCGTCATTATAATCGTTGTTATCGTCCTTATTATCCTCATAATTATCGTCGTTAATATCGTCGTTATTTTGTCATAAACATCGTCGTTAATGTCGTCGTTATTATCGTCATTATCATCGTTGTTATCATCCTTATCATCCTCATAATTATGGTCGTTAATATCGTCGTTATTTTGTCATAATCATCGACGATAATGTCGTCGTTATTATCGTCATTATCTTCGTTGTTATCGTCATAATTATCATCGTTAATATCGTCGTTATTATTGTCATTATCTTCTTTTTATCGACGTTATTATCGTCGTTAATATCGTCGTTATTATCGTCGTTAATATCGTCATTATCATCGTTGTTATCGTCCTTATTATCCTCATAATTATCGTCGTTAATATCGTCGTTATTTTGTCACAATCATCGTCGTTAATGTCGTCGTTATTATCGTCATTATCATCGTTGTTATCGTCCTTATCATCCTCATAATTATCGTCGTTAATATCGTCGTTATTTTGTCATAATCATCGTCGTTAATGTCGTCGTTATTATCGTCATTATCTACGTTGTTATCGTCATAAATATTATCGTTAATATCGTCGTTATTATTGTCATTATCTTCTTTTTATTGTCTTTATTATCGTCGTTAATATCGTCGTTATTATCGTCGTTAATATCGTCGTTAATATCGTCATTATCATCGTTGTTATCGTCCTTATTATCCTCATAATTATCGTCGTTAATATCGTCGTTATTTTGTCATAATCATCGTCGTTAATGTCGTCGTTATTATCGTCATTATCTACGTTGTTATCGTCATAAATATCATCGATAATATCGTCGTTATTATTGTCATTATCTTCTTTTTATCGTCGTTATTAACGTCGTTATTATCGTCGTTAATATCGTCGTTAATATCGTCATTATAATCGTTGTTATCGTCCTTATTATCCTCATAATTATCGTCGTTAATATCGTCGTTATTTTGTCATAATCATCGTCGTTAATGTCGTCGTTATTATCGTCATTATCTACGTTGTTATCGTCATAAATATCATCGATAATATCGTCGTTATTATTGTCATTATCTTCTTTTTATCGTCGTTATTAACAACGTTATTATCGTCGTTAATATCGTCGTTATTATCGTCGTTAATATCGTTATTATCATCGTTGTTATCGTCCTTATTATCCTCATAATTATCGTCGTTATTTTGTCACAATCATCGTCGTTAATGTCGTCGTTAATATCGTCATTATCATCGTTGTTATCGTCCTTATCATCCTCATAATTATCGTCGTTAATATCGTCGTTATTTTGTCATAATCATCGTCGTTAATGTCGTCGTTATTTTCGTCATTATCTACGTTGTTATCGTCATAAATATCATCGATAATATCGTCGTTCTTATTGTCATTATCTTCTTTTTATCGTCGTTATTAACGTCGTTATTATCGTCGTTAATATCGTCATTATCATCGTTGTTATCGTCCTTATCATCCTCATAATTATCGTCGTTAATATCGTCGTTATTTTGTCATAATCATCGTCGTTAATGTCGTCGTTATTATCGTCATTATCTACGTTGTTATCGTCATAAATATCATCGATAATATCGTCGTTATTATTGTCATTATCTTCTTTTTATTGTCTTTATTATCGTCGTTAATATCGTCGTTATTATCGTCGTTAATATCGTCGTTAATATCGTCATTATCATCGTTGTTATCGTCCTTATCATCCTCATAATTATCGTCGTTAATATCGTCGTTATTTTGTCATAATCATCGTCGTTAATGTCGTCGTTATTATCGTCATTATCTACGTTGTTATCGTCATAAATATCATCGATAATATCGTCGTTATTATTGTCATTATCTTCTTTTTATCGTCGTTTTTAACGTCGTTATTATCGTCGTTAATATCGTCGTTAATATCGTCATTATAATCGTTGTTATCGTCCTTATTATCCTCATAATTATCGTCGTTAATATCGTCGTTATTTTGTCATAAACATCGTCGTTAATGTCGTCGTTATTATCGTCATTATCATCGTTGTTATCATCCTTATCAACCTCATAATTATCGTCGTTAATATCGTCGTTATTTTGTCATAATCATCGACGATAATGTCGTCGTTATTATCGTCATTATCTTCGTTGTTATCGTCATAATTATCATCGTTAATATCGTCGTTATTATTGTCATTATCTTCTTTTTATCGACGTTATTATCGTCGTTAATATCGTCGTTATTATCGTCGTTAATATCGTCATTATCATCGTTGTTATCGTCCTTATCATCCTCATAATTATCGTCGTTAATATCGCCGTTATTTTGTCATAATCATCGTCGTTAATGTCGTCGTTATTTTCGTCATTATCTACGTTGTTATCGTCATAAATATTATCGTTAATATCGTCGTTATTATTGTCATTATCTTCTTTTTATTGTCTTTATTATCGTCGTTAATATCGTCGTTATTATCGTCGTTAATATCGTCGTTAATATCGTCATAATCATCGTTGTTATCGTCCTTATTATCCTCATAATTATCGTCGTTAATATCGTCGTTATTTTGTCATAATCATCGTCGTTAATGTCGTCGTTATTATCGTCATTATCTACGTTGTTATCGTCATAAATATCATCGATAATATCGTCGTTATTATTGTCATTATCTTCTTTTTATCGTCGTTATTAACGTCGTTATTATCGTCGTTAATATCGTCGTTAATATCGTTATTATCATCGTTGTTATCGTCCTTATCATCCTCATAATTATCGTCGTTAATATCGTCGTTATTTTGTCATAATCATCGTCGTTAATGTCGTCGTTATTATCGTCATTATCTACGTTGTTATCGTCATAAATATCATCGATAATATCGTCGTTATTATTGTCATTATCTTCTTTTTATCGTCGTTTTTAACGTCGTTATTATCGTCGTTAATATCGTCGTTAATATCGTCATTATAATCGTTGTTATCGTCCTTATTATCCTCATAATTATCGTCGTTAATATCGTCGTTATTTTGTCATAATCATCGTCGTTAATGTCGTCGTTATTATCGTCATTATCTACGTTGTTATCGTCATAAATATCATCGATAATATCGTCGTTATTATTGTCATTATCTTCTTTTTATCGTCGTTATTAACAACGTTATTATCGTCGTTAATATCGTCGTTATTATCGTCGTTAATATCGTTATTATCATCGTTGTTATCGTCCTTATTATCCTCATAATTATCGTCGTTATTTTGTCACAATCATCGTCGTTAATGTCGTCGTTAATATCGTCATTATCATCGTTGTTATCGTCCTTATCATCCTCATAATTATCGTCGTTAATATCGTCGTTATTTTGTCATAATCATCGTCGTTAATGTCGTCGTTATTTTCGTCATTATCTACGTTGTTATCGTCATAAATATCATCGATAATATCGTCGTTCTTATTGTCATTATCTTCTTTTTATCGTCGTTATTAACGTCGTTATTATCGTCGTTAATATCGTCATTATCATCGTTGTTATCGTCCTTATCATCCTCATAATTATCGTCGTTAATATCGTCGTTATTTTGTCATAATCATCGTCGTTAATGTCGTCGTTATTATCGTCATTATCTACGTTATTATCGTCATAAATATCATCGATAATATCGTCGTTATTATTGTCATTATCTTCTTTTTATTGTCTTTATTATCGTCGTTAATATCGTCGTTATTATCGTCGTTAATATCGTCGTTAATATCGTCATTATCATCGTTGTTATCGTCCTTATCATCCTCATAATTATCGTCGTTAATATCGTCGTTATTTTGTCATAATCATCGTAGTTAATGTCGTCGTTATTATCGTCATTATCTACGTTGTTATCGTCATAAATATCATCGATAATATCGTCGTTATTATTGTCATTATCTTCTTTTTATCGTCGTTTTTAACGTCGTTATTATCGTCGTTAATATCGTCGTTAATATCGTCATTATAATCGTTGTTATCGTCCTTATTATCCTCATAATTATCGTCGTTAATATCGTCGTTATTTTGTCATAAACATCGTCGTTAATGTCGTCGTTATTATCGTCATTATCATCGTTGTTATCATCCTTATCATCCTCATAATTATCGTCGTTAATATCGTCGTTATTTTGTCATAATCATCGACGATAATGTCGTCGTTATTATCGTCATTATCTTCGTTGTTATCGTCATAATTATCATCGTTAATATCGTCGTTATTATTGTCATTATCTTCTTTTTATCGACGTTATTATCGTCGTTAATATCGTCGTTATTATCGTCGTTAATATCGTCATTATCATCGTTGTTATCGTCCTTATTATCCTCATAATTATCGTCGTTAATATCGTCGTTATTTTGTCACAATCATCGTCGTTAATGTCGTCGTTATTATCGTCATTATCTACGTTGTTATCGTCATAAATATCATCGATAATATCGTCGTTATTATTGTCATTATCTTCTTTTTATCGTCGTTATTAACGTCGTTATTATCGTCGTTAATATCGTCGTTAATATCGTCATTATAATCGTTGTTATCGTCCTTATTATCCTCATAATTATCGTCGTTAATATCGTCGTTATTTTGTCATAATCATCGTCGTTAATGTCGTCGTTATTATCGTCATTATCTACGTTGTTATCGTCATAAATATCATCGATAATATCGTCGTTATTATTGTCATTATCTTCTTTTTATCGTCGTTATTAACAACGTTATTATCGTCGTTAATATCGTCGTTATTATCGTCGTTAATATCGTTATTATCATCGTTGTTATCGTCCTTATTATCCTCATAATTATCGTCGTTATTTTGTCACAATCATCGTCGTTAATGTCGTCGTTAATATCGTCATTATCATCGTTGTTATCGTCCTTATCATCCTCATAATTATCGTCGTTAATATCGTCGTTATTTTGTCATAATCATCGTCGTTAATGTCGTCGTTATTTTCGTCATTATCTACGTTGTTATCGTCATAAATATCATCGATAATATCGTCGTTCTTATTGTCATTATCTTCTTTTTATCGTCGTTATTAACGTCGTTATTATCGTCGTTAATATCGTCATTATCATCGTTGTTATCGTCCTTATCATCCTCATAATTATCGTCGTTAATATCGTCGTTATTTTGTCATAATCATCGTCGTTAATGTCGTCGTTATTATCGTCATTATCTACGTTGTTATCGTCATAAATATCATCGATAATATCGTCGTTATTATTGTCATTATCTTCTTTTTATTGTCTTTATTATCGTCGTTAATATCGTCGTTATTATCGTCGTTAATATCGTCGTTAATATCGTCATTATCATCGTTGTTATCGTCCTTATCATCCTCATAATTATCGTCGTTAATATCGTCGTTATTTTGTCATAATCATCGTCGTTAATGTCGTCGTTATTATCGTCATTATCTACGTTGTTATCGTCATAAATATCATCGATAATATCGTCGTTATTATTGTCATTATCTTCTTTTTATCGTCGTTTTTAACGTCGTTATTATCGTCGTTAATATCGTCGTTAATATCGTCATTATAATCGTTGTTATCATCGTTGTTATCGTCCTTATTATCCTCATAATTATCGTCGTTATTTTGTCACAATCATCGTCGTTAATGTCGTCGTTAATATCGTCATTATCATCGTTGTTATCGTCCTTATCATCCTCATAATTATCGTCGTTAATATCGTCGTTATTTTGTCATAATCATCGTCGTTAATGTCGTCGTTATTTTCGTCATTATCTACGTTGTTATCGTCATAAATATCATCGATAATATCGTCGTTCTTATTGTCATTATCTTCTTTTTATCGTCGTTATTAACGTCGTTATTATCGTCGTTAATATCGTCATTATCATCGTTGTTATCGTCCTTATCATCCTCATAATTATCGTCGTTAATATCGTCGTTATTTTGTCATAATCATCGTCGTAGATGTCGTCGTTATTATCGTCATTATCTACGTTGTTATCGTCATAAATATCATCGATAATATCGTCGTTATTATTGTCATTATCTTCTTTTTATTGTCTTTATTATCGTCGTTAATATCGTCGTTATTATCGTCGTTAATATCGTCGTTAATATCGTCATTATCATCGTTGTTATCGTCCTTATCATCCTCATAATTATCGTCGTTAATATCGTCGTTATTTTGTCATAATCATCGTCGTTAATGTCGTCGTTATTATCGTCATTATCTACGTTGTTATCGTCATAAATATCATCGATAATATCGTCGTTATTATTGTCATTATCTTCTTTTTATCGTCGTTTTTAACGTCGTTATTATCGTCGTTAATATCGTCGTTAATATCGTCATTATAATCGTTGTTATCGTCCTTATTATCCTCATAATTATCGTCGTTAATATCGTCGTTATTTTGTCATAAACATCGTCGTTAATGTCGTCGTTATTATCGTCATTATCATCGTTGTTATCATCCTTATCATCCTCATAATTATCGTCGTTAATATCGTCGTTATTTTGTCATAATCATCGACGATAATGTCGTCGTTATTATCGTCATTATCTTCGTTGTTATCGTCATAATTATCATCGTTAATATCGTCGTTATTATTGTCATTATCTTCTTTTTATCGACGTTATTATCGTCGTTAATATCGTCGTTATTATCGTCGTTAATATCGTCATTATCATCGTTGTTATCGTCCTTATCATCCTCATAATTATCGTCGTTAATATCGCCGTTATTTTGTCATAATCATCGTCGTTAATGTCGTCGTTATTTTCGTCATTATCTACGTTGTTATCGTCATAAATATTATCGTTAATATCGTCGTTATTATTGTCATTATCTTCTTTTTATTGTCTTTATTATCGTCGTTAATATCGTCGTTATTATCGTCGTTAATATCGTCGTTAATATCGTCATAATCATCGTTGTTATCGTCCTTATTATCCTCATAATTATCGTCGTTAATATCGTCGTTATTTTGTCATAATCATCGTCGTTAATGTCGTCGTTATTATCGTCATTATCTACGTTGTTATCGTCATAAATATCATCGATAATATCGTCGTTATTATTGTCATTATCTTCTTTTTATCGTCGTTATTAACGTCGTTATTATCGTCGTTAATATCGTCGTTAATATCGTCATTATCATCGTTGTTATCGTCCTTATCATCCTCATAATTATCGTCGTTAATATCGTCGTTATTTTGTCATAATCATCGTCGTTAATGTCGTCGTTATTATCGTCATTATCTACGTTGTTATCGTCATAAATATCATCGATAATATCGTCGTTATTATTGTCATTATCTTCTTTTTATCGTCGTTTTTAACGTCGTTATTATCGTCGTTAATATCGTCGTTAATATCGTCATTATAATCGTTGTTATCGTCCTTATTATCCTCATAATTATCGTCGTTAATATCGTCGTTATTTTGTCATAAACATCGTCGCTAATGTCGTCGTTATTATCGTCATTATCATCGTTGTTATCGTCCTTATCATCCTCATAATTATCGTCGGTAATATCGTCGTTATTTTGTCATAATCATCGTCGTTAATGTCGTCGTTATTATCGTCATTATCTACGTTGTTATCGTCATAAATATCATCGATAATATCGTCGTTATTATTGTCATTATCTTCTTTTTATCGTCGTTATTAACAACGTTATTATCGTCGTTAATAAAGTCGTTATTATCGTCGTTAATATCGTTATTATCATCGTTGTTATCGTCCTTATTATCCTCATAATTATCGTCGTTATTTTGTCACAATCATCGTCGTTAATGTCGTCGTTAATATCGTCATTATCATCGTTGTTATCGTCCTTATCATCCTCATAATTATCGTCGTTAATATCGTCGTTATTTTGTCATAATCATCGTCGTTAATGTCGTCGTTATTTTCGTCATTATCTACGTTGTTATCGTCATAAATATCATCGATAATATCGTCGTTCTTATTGTCATTATCTTCTTTTTATCGTCGTTATTAACGTCGTTATTATCGTCGTTAATATCGTCATTATCATCGTTGTTATCGTCCTTATCATCCTCATAATTATCGTCGTTAATATCGTCGTTATTTTGTCATAATCATCGTCGTTAATGTCGTCGTTATTATCGTCATTATCTACGTTGTTATCGTCATAAATATCATCGATAATATCGTCGTTATTATTGTCATTATCTTCTTTTTATTGTCTTTATTATCGTCGTTAATATCGTCGTTATTATCGTCGTTAATATCGTCGTTAATATCGTCATTATCATCGTTGTTATCGTCCTTATCATCCTCATAATTATCGTCGTTAATATCGTCGTTATTTTGTCATAATCATCGTCGTTAATGTCGTCGTTATTATCGTCATTATCTACGTTGTTATCGTCATAAATATCATCGATAATATCGTCGTTATTATTGTCATTATCTTCTTTTTATCGTCGTTTTTAACGTCGTTATTATCGTCGTTAATATCGTCGTTAATATCGTCATTATAATCGTTGTTATCGTCCTTATTATCCTCATAATTATCGTCGTTAATATCGTCGTTATTTTGTCATAAACATCGTCGTTAATGTCGTCGTTATTATCGTCATTATCATCGTTGTTATCATCCTTATCAACCTCATAATTATCGTCGTTAATATCGTCGTTATTTTGTCATAATCATCGTCGTTAATGTCGTCGTTATTATCGTCATTATCTACGTTGTTATCGTCATAAATATCATCGATAATATCGTCGTTATTATTGTCATTATCTTCTTTTTATCGTCGTTATTAACGTCGTTATTATCGTCGTTAATATCGTCGTTAATATCGTTATTATCATCGTTGTTATCGTCCTTATCATCCTCATAATTATCGTCGTTATTTTGTCACAATCATCGTCGTTAATGTCGTCGTTAATATCGTCATTATCATCGTTGTTATCGTCCTTATCATCCTCATAATTATCGTCGTTAATATCGTCGTTATTTTGTCATAATCATCGTCGTTAATGTCGTCGTTATTATCGTCATTATCTACGTTGTTATCGTCATAAATATCATCGATAATATCGTCGTTATTATTGTCATTATCTTCTTTTTATCGTCGTTTTTAACGTCGTTATTATCGTCGTTAATATCGTCGTTAATATCGTCATTATAATCGTTGTTATCGTCCTTATTATCCTCATAATTATCGTCGTTAATATCGTCGTTATTTTGTCATAATCATCGTCGTTAATGTCGTCGTTATTATCGTCATTATCTACGTTGTTATCGTCATAAATATCATCGATAATATCGTCGTTATTATTGTCATTATCTTCTTTTTATCGTCGTTATTAACAACGTTATTATCGTCGTTAATATCGTCGTTATTATCGTCGTTAATATCGTTATTATCATCGTTGTTATCGTCCTTATTATCCTCATAATTATCGTCGTTATTTTGTCACAATCATCGTCGTTAATGTCGTCGTTAATATCAACATTATCATCGTTGTTATCGTCCTTATCATCCTCATAATTATCGTCGTTAATATCGTCGTTATTTTGTCATAATCATCGTCGTTAATGTCGTCGTTATTATCGTCATTATCTACGTTGTTATCGTCATAAATATCATCGATAATATCGTCGTTCTTATTGTCATTATCTTCTTTTTATCGTCGTTATTAACGTCGTTATTATCGTCGTTAATATCGTCATTATCATCGTTGTTATCGTCCTTATCATCCTCATAATTATCGTCGTTAATATCGTCGTTATTTTGTCATAATCATCGTCGTTAATGTCGTCGTTATTATCGTCATTATCTACGTTGTTATCGTCATAAATATCATCGATAATATCGTCGTTATTATTGTCATTATCTTCTTTTTATTGTCTTTATTATCGTCGTTAATATCGTCGTTATTATCGTCGTTAATATCGTCGTTAATATCGTCATTATCATCGTTGTTATCGTCCTTATCATCCTCATAATTATCGTCGTTAATATCGTCGTTATTTTGTCATAATCATCGTCGTTAATGTCGTCGTTATTATCGTCATTATCTACGTTGTTATCGTCATAAATATCATCGATAATATCGTCGTTATTATTGTCATTATCTTCTTTTTATCGTCGTTTTTAACGTCGTTATTATCGTCGTTAATATCGTCGTTAATATCGTCATTATAATCGTTGTTATCGTCCTTATTATCCTCATAATTATCGTCGTTAATATCGTCGTTATTTTGTCATAAACATCGTCGTTAATGTCGTCGTTATTATCGTCATTATCATCGTTGTTATCATCCTTATCATCCTCATAATTATCGTCGTTAATATCGTCGTTATTTTGTCATAATCATCGACGATAATGTCGTCGTTATTATCGTCATTATCTTCGTTGTTATCGTCATAATTATCATCGTTAATATCGTCGTTATTATTGTCATTATCTTCTTTTTATCGACGTTATTATCGTCGTTAATATCGTCGTTATTATCGTCGTTAATATCGTCATTATCATCGTTGTTATCGTCCTTATTATCCTCATAATTATCGTCGTTAATATCGTCGTTATTTTGTCACAATCATCGTCGTTAATGTCGTCGTTATTATCGTCATTATCTACGTTGTTATCGTCATAAATATCATCGATAATATCGTCGTTATTATTGTCATTATCTTCTTTTTATCGTCGTTATTAACGTCGTTATTATCGTAGTTAATATCGTCGTTAATATCGTCATTATAATCGTTGTTATCGTCCTTATTATCCTCATAATTATCGTCGTTAATATCGTCGTTATTTTGTCATAAACATCGTCGCTAATGTCGTCGTTATTATCGTCATTATCATCGTTGTTATCGTCCTTATCATCCTCATAATTATCGTCGTTAATATCGTCGTTATTTTGTCATAATCATCGTCGTTAATGTCGTCGTTATTATCGTCATTATCTACGTTGTTATCGTCATAAATATCATCGATAATATCGTCGTTATTATTGTCATTATCTTCTTTTTATCGTCGTTATTAACAACGTTATTATCGTCGTTAATATCGTCGTTATTATCGTCGTTAATATCGTTATTATCATCGTTGTTATCGTCCTTATTATCCTCATAATTATCGTCGTTATTTTGTCACAATCATCGTCGTTAATGTCGTCGTTAATATCGTCATTATCATCGTTGTTATCGTCCTTATCATCCTCATAATTATCGTCGTTAATATCGTCGTTATTTTGTCATAATCATCGTCGTTAATGTCGTCGTTATTTTCGTCATTATCTACGTTGTTATCGTCATAAATATCATCGATAATATCGTCGTTCTTATTGTCATTATCTTCTTTTTATCGTCGTTATTAACGTCGTTATTATCGTCGTTAATATCGTCATTATCATCGTTGTTATCGTCCTTATCATCCTCATAATTATCGTCGTTAATATCGTCGTTATTTTGTCATAATCATCGTCGTTAATGTCGTCGTTATTATCGTCATTATCTACGTTGTTATCGTCATAAATATCATCGATAATATCGTCGTTATTATTGTCATTATCTTCTTTTTATTGTCTTTATTATCGTCGTTAATATCGTCGTTATTATCGTCGTTAATATCGTCGTTAATATCGTCATTATCATCGTTGTTATCGTCCTTATCATCCTCATAATTATCGTCGTTAATATCGTCGTTATTTTGTCATAATCATCGTCGTTAATGTCGTCGTTATTATCGTCATTATCTACGTTGTTATCGTCATAAATATCATCGATAATATCGTCGTTATTATTGTCATTATCTTCTTTTTATCGTCGTTTTTAACGTCGTTATTATCGTCGTTAATATCGTCGTTAATATCGTCATTATAATCGTTGTTATCATCGTTGTTATCGTCCTTATTATCCTCATAATTATCGTCGTTATTTTGTCACAATCATCGTCGTTAATGTCGTCGTTAATATCGTCATTATCATCGTTGTTATCGTCCTTATCATCCTCATAATTATCGTCGTTAATATCGTCGTTATTTTGTCATAATCATCGTCGTTAATGTCGTCGTTATTTTCGTCATTATCTACGTTGTTATCGTCATAAATATCATCGATAATATCGTCGTTCTTATTGTCATTATCTTCTTTTTATCGTCGTTATTAACGTCGTTATTATCGTCGTTAATATCGTCATTATCATCGTTGTTATCGTCCTTATCATCCTCATAATTATCGTCGTTAATATCGTCGTTATTTTGTCATAATCATCGTCGTAGATGTCGTCGTTATTATCGTCATTATCTACGTTGTTATCGTCATAAATATCATCGATAATATCGTCGTTATTATTGTCATTATCTTCTTTTTATCGTCGTTTTTAACGTCGTTATTATCGTCGTTAATATCGTCGTTAATATCGTCATTATAATCGTTGTTATCGTCCTTATTATCCTCATAATTATCGTCGTTAATATCGTCGTTATTTTGTCATAAACATCGTCGTTAATGTCGTCGTTATTATCGTCATTATCATCGTTGTTATCATCCTTATCATCCTCATAATTATCGTCGTTAATATCGTCGTTATTTTGTCATAATCATCGACGATAATGTCGTCGTTATTATCGTCATTATCTTCGTTGTTATCGTCATAATTATCATCGTTAATATCGTCGTTATTATTGTCATTATCTTCTTTTTATCGACGTTATTATCGTCGTTAATATCGTCGTTATTATCGTCGTTAATATCGTCATTATCATCGTTGTTATCGTCCTTATCATCCTCATAATTATCGTCGTTAATATCGCCGTTATTTTGTCATAATCATCGTCGTTAATGTCGTCGTTATTTTCGTCATTATCTACGTTGTTATCGTCATAAATATTATCGTTAATATCGTCGTTATTATTGTCATTATCTTCTTTTTATTGTCTTTATTATCGTCGTTAATATCGTCGTTATTATCGTCGTTAATATCGTCGTTAATATCGTCATAATCATCGTTGTTATCGTCCTTATTATCCTCATAATTATCGTCGTTAATATCGTCGTTATTTTGTCATAATCATCGTCGTTAATGTCGTCGTTATTATCGTCATTATCTACGTTGTTATCGTCATAAATATCATCGATAATATCGTCGTTATTATTGTCATTATCTTCTTTTTATCGTCGTTATTAACGTCGTTATTATCGTCGTTAATATCGTCGTTAATATCGTCATTATCATCGTTGTTATCGTCCTTATCATCCTCATAATTATCGTCGTTAATATCGTCGTTATTTTGTCATAATCATCGTCGTTAATGTCGTCGTTATTATCGTCATTATCTACGTTGTTATCGTCATAAATATCATCGATAATATCGTCGTTATTATTGTCATTATCTTCTTTTTATCGTCGTTTTTAACGTCGTTATTATCGTCGTTAATATCGTCGTTAATATCGTCATTATAATCGTTGTTATCGTCCTTATTATCCTCATAATTATCGTCGTTAATATCGTCGTTATTTTGTCATAAACATCGTCGCTAATGTCGTCGTTATTATCGTCATTATCATCGTTGTTATCGTCCTTATCATCCTCATAATTATCGTCGGTAATATCGTCGTTATTTTGTCATAATCATCGTCGTTAATGTCGTCGTTATTATCGTCATTATCTACGTTGTTATCGTCATAAATATCATCGATAATATCGTCGTTATTATTGTCATTATCTTCTTTTTATCGTCGTTATTAACAACGTTATTATCGTCGTTAATAAAGTCGTTATTATCGTCGTTAATATCGTTATTATCATCGTTGTTATCGTCCTTATTATCCTCATAATTATCGTCGTTATTTTGTCACAATCATCGTCGTTAATGTCGTCGTTAATATCGTCATTATCATCGTTGTTATCGTCCTTATCATCCTCATAATTATCGTCGTTAATATCGTCGTTATTTTGTCATAATCATCGTCGTTAATGTCGTCGTTATTTTCGTCATTATCTACGTTGTTATCGTCATAAATATCATCGATAATATCGTCGTTCTTATTGTCATTATCTTCTTTTTATCGTCGTTATTAACGTCGTTATTATCGTCGTTAATATCGTCATTATCATCGTTGTTATCGTCCTTATCATCCTCATAATTATCGTCGTTAATATCGTCGTTATTTTGTCATAATCATCGTCGTTAATGTCGTCGTTATTATCGTCATTATCTACGTTGTTATCGTCATAAATATCATCGATAATATCGTCGTTATTATTGTCATTATCTTCTTTTTATTGTCTTTATTATCGTCGTTAATATCGTCGTTATTATCGTCGTTAATATCGTCGTTAATATCGTCATTATCATCGTTGTTATCGTCCTTATCATCCTCATAATTATCGTCGTTAATATCGTCGTTATTTTGTCATAATCATCGTCGTTAATGTCGTCGTTATTATCGTCATTATCTACGTTGTTATCGTCATAAATATCATCGATAATATCGTCGTTATTATTGTCATTATCTTCTTTTTATCGTCGTTTTTAACGTCGTTATTATCGTCGTTAATATCGTCGTTAATATCGTCATTATAATCGTTGTTATCGTCCTTATTATCCTCATAATTATCGTCGTTAATATCGTCGTTATTTTGTCATAAACATCGTCGTTAATGTCGTCGTTATTATCGTCATTATCATCGTTGTTATCATCCTTATCAACCTCATAATTATCGTCGTTAATATCGTCGTTATTTTGTCATAATCATCGTCGTTAATGTCGTCGTTATTATCGTCATTATCTACGTTGTTATCGTCATAAATATCATCGATAATATCGTCGTTATTATTGTCATTATCTTCTTTTTATCGTCGTTATTAACGTCGTTATTATCGTCGTTAATATCGTCGTTAATATCGTTATTATCATCGTTGTTATCGTCCTTATCATCCTCATAATTATCGTCGTTATTTTGTCACAATCATCGTCGTTAATGTCGTCGTTAATATCGTCATTATCATCGTTGTTATCGTCCTTATCATCCTCATAATTATCGTCGTTAATATCGTCGTTATTTTGTCATAATCATCGTCGTTAATGTCGTCGTTATTATCGTCATTATCTACGTTGTTATCGTCATAAATATCATCGATAATATCGTCGTTATTATTGTCATTATCTTCTTTTTATCGTCGTTTTTAACGTCGTTATTATCGTCGTTAATATCGTCGTTAATATCGTCATTATAATCGTTGTTATCGTCCTTATTATCCTCATAATTATCGTCGTTAATATCGTCGTTATTTTGTCATAATCATCGTCGTTAATGTCGTCGTTATTATCGTCATTATCTACGTTGTTATCGTCATAAATATCATCGATAATATCGTCGTTATTATTGTCATTATCTTCTTTTTATCGTCGTTATTAACAACGTTATTATCGTCGTTAATATCGTCGTTATTATCGTCGTTAATATCGTTATTATCATCGTTGTTATCGTCCTTATTATCCTCATAATTATCGTCGTTATTTTGTCACAATCATCGTCGTTAATGTCGTCGTTAATATCAACATTATCATCGTTGTTATCGTCCTTATCATCCTCATAATTATCGTCGTTAATATCGTCGTTATTTTGTCATAATCATCGTCGTTAATGTCGTCGTTATTTTCGTCATTATCTACGTTGTTATCGTCATAAATATCATCGATAATATCGTCGTTCTTATTGTCATTATCTTCTTTTTATCGTCGTTATTAACGTCGTTATTATCGTCGTTAATATCGTCATTATCATCGTTGTTATCGTCCTTATCATCCTCATAATTATCGTCGTTAATATCGTCGTTATTTTGTCATAATCATCGTCGTTAATGTCGTCGTTATTATCGTCATTATCTACGTTGTTATCGTCATAAATATCATCGATAATATCGTCGTTATTATTGTCATTATCTTCTTTTTATTGTCTTTATTATCGTCGTTAATATCGTCGTTATTATCGTCGTTAATATCGTCGTTAATATCGTCATTATCATCGTTGTTATCGTCCTTATCATCCTCATAATTATCGTCGTTAATATCGTCGTTATTTTGTCATAATCATCGTCGTTAATGTCGTCGTTATTATCGTCATTATCTACGTTGTTATCGTCATAAATATCATCGATAATATCGTCGTTATTATTGTCATTATCTTCTTTTTATCGTCGTTTTTAACGTCGTTATTATCGTCGTTAATATCGTCGTTAATATCGTCATTATAATCGTTGTTATCGTCCTTATTATCCTCATAATTATCGTCGTTAATATCGTCGTTATTTTGTCATAAACATCGTCGTTAATGTCGTCGTTATTATCGTCATTATCATCGTTGTTATCATCCTTATCATCCTCATAATTATCGTCGTTAATATCGTCGTTATTTTGTCATAATCATCGACGATAATGTCGTCGTTATTATCGTCATTATCTTCGTTGTTATCGTCATAATTATCATCGTTAATATCGTCGTTATTATTGTCATTATCTTCTTTTTATCGACGTTATTATCGTCGTTAATATCGTCGTTATTATCGTCGTTAATATCGTCATTATCATCGTTGTTATCGTCCTTATTATCCTCATAATTATCGTCGTTAATATCGTCGTTATTTTGTCACAATCATCGTCGTTAATGTCGTCGTTATTATCGTCATTATCTACGTTGTTATCGTCATAAATATCATCGATAATATCGTCGTTATTATTGTCATTATCTTCTTTTTATCGTCGTTATTAACAACGTTATTATCGTCGTTAATATCGTCGTTATTATCGTCGTTAATATCGTTATTATCATCGTTGTTATCGTCCTTATTATCCTCATAATTATCGTCGTTATTTTGTCACAATCATCGTCGTTAATGTCGTCGTTAATATCGTCATTATCATCGTTGTTATCGTCCTTATCATCCTCATAATTATCGTCGTTAATATCGTCGTTATTTTGTCATAATCATCGTCGTTAATGTCGTCGTTATTTTCGTCATTATCTACGTTGTTATCGTCATAAATATCATCGATAATATCGTCGTTCTTATTGTCATTATCTTCTTTTTATCGTCGTTATTAACGTCGTTATTATCGTCGTTAATATCGTCATTATCATCGTTGTTATCGTCCTTATCATCCTCATAATTATCGTCGTTAATATCGTCGTTATTTTGTCATAATCATCGTCGTTAATGTCGTCGTTATTATCGTCATTATCTACGTTGTTATCGTCATAAATATCATCGATAATATCGTCGTTATTATTGTCATTATCTTCTTTTTATTGTCTTTATTATCGTCGTTAATATCGTCGTTATTATCGTCGTTAATATCGTCGTTAATATCGTCATTATCATCGTTGTTATCGTCCTTATCATCCTCATAATTATCGTCGTTAATATCGTCGTTATTTTGTCATAATCATCGTCGTTAATGTCGTCGTTATTATCGTCATTATCTACGTTGTTATCGTCATAAATATCATCGATAATATCGTCGTTATTATTGTCATTATCTTCTTTTTATCGTCGTTTTTAACGTCGTTATTATCGTCGTTAATATCGTCGTTAATATCGTCATTATAATCGTTGTTATCGTCCTTATTATCCTCATAATTATCGTCGTTAATATCGTCGTTATTTTGTCATAAACATCGTCGTTAATGTCGTCGTTATTATCGTCATTATCATCGTTGTTATCATCCTTATCAACCACATAATTATCGTCGTTAATATCGTCGTTATTTTGTCATAATCATCGACGATAATGTCGTCGTTATTATCGTCATTATCTTCGTTGTTATCGTCATAATTATCATCGTTAATATCGTCGTTATTATTGTCATTATCTTCTTTTTATCGACGTTATTATCGTCGTTAATATCGTCGTTATTATCGTCGTTAATATCGTCATTATCATCGTTGTTATCGTCCTTATCATCCTCATAATTATCGTCGTTAATATCGCCGTTATTTTGTCATAATCATCGTCGTTAATGTCGTCGTTATTTTCGTCATTATCTACGTTGTTATCGTCATAAATATTATCGTTAATATCGTCGTTATTATTGTCATTATCTTCTTTTTATTGTCTTTATTATCGTCGTTAATATCGTCGTTATTATCGTCGTTAATATCGTCGTTAATATCGTCATAATCATCGTTATTATCGTCCTTATTATCCTCATAATTATCGTCGTTAATATCGTCGTTATTTTGTCATAATCATCGTCGTTAATGTCGTCGTTATTATCGTCATTATCTACGTTGTTATCGTCATAAATATCATCGATAATATCGTCGTTATTATTGTCATTATCTTCTTTTTATCGTCGTTATTAACGTCGTTATTATCGTCGTTAATATCTTGTTAATATCGTTATTATCATCGTTGTTATCGTCCTTATCATCCTCATAATTATCGTCGTTAATATCGTCGTTATTTTGTCATAATCATCGTCGTTAATGTCGTCGTTATTATCGTCATTATCTACGTTGTTATCGTCATAAATATCATCGATAATATCGTCGTTATTATTGTCATTATCTTCTTTTTATCGTCGTTTTTAACGTCGTTATTATCGTTGTTAATATCGTCGTTAATATCGTCATTATAATCGTTGTTATCGTCCTTATTATCCTCATAATTATCGTCGTTAATATCGTCGTTATTTTGTCATAATCATCGTCGTTAATGTCGTCGTTATTATCGTCATTATCTACGTTGTTATCGTCATAAATATCATCGATAATATCGTCGTTATTATTGTCATTATCTTCTTTTTATCGTCGTTATTAACAACGTTATTATCGTCGTTAATATCGTCGTTATTATCGTCGTTAATATCGTTATTATCATCGTTGTTATCGTCCTTATTATCCTCATAATTATCGTCGTTATTTTGTCACAATCATCGTCGTTAATGTCGTCGTTAATATCGTCATTATCATCGTTGTTATCGTCCTTATCATCCTCATAATTATCGTCGTTAATATCGTCGTTATTTTGTCATAATCATCGTCGTTAATGTCGTCGTTATTTTCGTCATTATCTACGTTGTTATCGTCATAAATATCATCGATAATATCGTCGTTCTTATTGTCATTATCTTCTTTTTATCGTCGTTATTAACGTCGTTATTATCGTCGTTAATATCGTCATTATCATCGTTGTTATCGTCCTTATCATCCTCATAATTATCGTCGTTAATATCGTCGTTATTTTGTCATAATCATCGTCGTTAATGTCGTCGTTATTATCGTCATTATCTACGTTGTTATCGTCATAAATATCATCGATAATATCGTCGTTATTATTGTCATTATCTTCTTTTTATTGTCTTTATTATCGTCGTTAATATCGTCGTTATTATCGTCGTTAATATCGTCGTTAATATCGTCATTATCATCGTTGTTATCGTCCTTATCATCCTCATAATTATCGTCGTTAATATCGTCGTTATTTTGTCATAATCATCGTCGTTAATGTCGTCGTTATTATCGTCATTATCTACGTTGTTATCGTCATAAATATCATCGATAATATCGTCGTTATTATTGTCATTATCTTCTTTTTATCGTCGTTTTTAACGTCGTTATTATCGTCGTTAATATCGTCGTTAATATCGTCATTATAATCGTTGTTATCGTCCTTATTATCCTCATAATTATCGTCGTTAATATCGTCGTTATTTTGTCATAAACATCGTCGTTAATGTCGTCGTTATTATCGTCATTATCATCGTTGTTATCATCCTTATCATCCTCATAATTATCGTCGTTAATATCGTCGTTATTTTGTCATAATCATCGTCGTTAATGTCGTCGTTATTATCGTCATTATCTACGTTGTTATCGTCATAAATATCATCGATAATATCGTCGTTATTATTGTCATTATCTTCTTTTTATCGTCGTTATTAACAACGTTATTATCGTCGTTAATATCGTCGTTATTATCGTCGTTAATATCGTTATTATCATCGTTGTTATCGTCCTTATTATCCTCATAATTATCGTCGTTATTTTGTCACAATCATCGTCGTTAATGTCGTCGTTAATATCGTCATTATCATCGTTGTTATCGTCCTTATCATCCTCATAATTATCGTCGTTAATATCGTCGTTATTTTGTCATAATCATCGTCGTTAATGTCGTCGTTATTTTCGTCATTATCTACGTTGTTATCGTCATAAATATCATCGATAATATCGTCGTTCTTATTGTCATTATCTTCTTTTTATCGTCGTTATTAACGTCGTTATTATCGTCGTTAATATCGTCATTATCATCGTTGTTATCGTCCTTATCATCCTCATAATTATCGTCGTTAATATCGTCGTTATTTTGTCATAATCATCGTCGTTAATGTCGTCGTTATTATCGTCATTATCTACGTTGTTATCGTCATAAATATCATCGATAATATCGTCGTTATTATTGTCATTATCTTCTTTTTATTGTCTTTATTATCGTCGTTAATATCGTCGTTATTATCGTCGTTAATATCGTCGTTAATATCGTCATTATCATCGTTGTTATCGTCCTTATCATCCTCATAATTATCGTCGTTAATATCGTCGTTATTTTGTCATAATCATCGTCGTTAATGTCGTCGTTATTATCGTCATTATCTACGTTGTTATCGTCATAAATATCATCGATAATATCGTCGTTATTATTGTCATTATCTTCTTTTTATCGTCGTTTTTAACGTCGTTATTATCGTCGTTAATATCGTCGTTAATATCGTCATTATAATCGTTGTTATCGTCCTTATTATCCTCATAATTATCGTCGTTAATATCGTCGTTATTTTGTCATAAACATCGTCGTTAATGTCGTCGTTATTATCGTCATTATCATCGTTGTTATCATCCTTATCAACCTCATAATTATCGTCGTTAATATCGTCGTTATTTTGTCATAATCATCGACGATAATGTCGTCGTTATTATCGTCATTATCTTCGTTGTTATCGTCATAATTATCATCGTTAATATCGTCGTTATTATTGTCATTATCTTCTTTTTATCGACGTTATTATCGTCGTTAATATCGTCGTTATTATCGTCGTTAATATCGTCATTATCATCGTTGTTATCGTCCTTATCATCCTCATAATTATCGTCGTTAATATCGCCGTTATTTTGTCATAATCATCGTCGTTAATGTCGTCGTTATTTTCGTCATTATCTACGTTGTTATCGTCATAAATATTATCGTTAATATCGTCGTTATTATTGTCATTATCTTCTTTTTATTGTCTTTATTATCGTCGTTAATATCGTCGTTATTATCGTCGTTAATATCGTCGTTAATATCGTCATAATCATCGTTATTATCGTCCTTATTATCCTCATAATTATCGTCGTTAATATCGTCGTTATTTTGTCATAATCATCGTCGTTAATGTCGTCGTTATTATCGTCATTATCTACGTTGTTATCGTCATAAATATCATCGATAATATCGTCGTTATTATTGTCATTATCTTCTTTTTATCGTCGTTATTAACGTCGTTATTATCGTCGTTAATATCGTCGTTAATATCGTTATTATCATCGTTGTTATCGTCCTTATCATCCTCATAATTATCGTCGTTAATATCGTCGTTATTTTGTCATAATCATCGTCGTTAATGTCGTCGTTATTATCGTCATTATCTACGTTGTTATCGTCATAAATATCATCGATAATATCGTCGTTATTATTGTCATTATCTTCTTTTTATCGTCGTTTTTAACGTCGTTATTATCGTTGTTAATATCGTCGTTAATATCGTCATTATAATCGTTGTTATCGTCCTTATTATCCTCATAATTATCGTCGTTAATATCGTCGTTATTTTGTCATAATCATCGTCGTTAATGTCGTCGTTATTATCGTCATTATCTACGTTGTTATCGTCATAAATATCATCGATAATATCGTCGTTATTATTGTCATTATCTTCTTTTTATCGTCGTTATTAACAACGTTATTATCGTCGTTAATATCGTCGTTATTATCGTCGTTAATATCGTTATTATCATCGTTGTTATCGTCCTTATTATCCTCATAATTATCGTCGTTATTTTGTCACAATCATCGTCGTTAATGTCGTCGTTAATATCGTCATTATCATCGTTGTTATCGTCCTTATCATCCTCATAATTATCGTCGTTAATATCGTCGTTATTTTGTCATAATCATCGTCGTTAATGTCGTCGTTATTTTCGTCATTATCTACGTTGTTATCGTCATAAATATCATCGATAATATCGTCGTTCTTATTGTCATTATCTTCTTTTTATCGTCGTTATTAACGTCGTTATTATCGTCGTTAATATCGTCATTATCATCGTTGTTATCGTCCTTATCATCCTCATAATTATCGTCGTTAATATCGTCGTTATTTTGTCATAATCATCGTCGTTAATGTCGTCGTTATTATCGTCATTATCTACGTTGTTATCGTCATAAATATCATCGATAATATCGTCGTTATTATTGTCATTATCTTCTTTTTATTGTCTTTATTATCGTCGTTAATATCGTCGTTATTATCGTCGTTAATATCGTCGTTAATATCGTCATTATCATCGTTGTTATCGTCCTTATCATCCTCATAATTATCGTCGTTAATATCGTCGTTATTTTGTCATAATCATCGTCGTTAATGTCGTCGTTATTATCGTCATTATCTACGTTGTTATCGTCATAAATATCATCGATAATATCGTCGTTATTATTGTCATTATCTTCTTTTTATCGTCGTTTTTAACGTCGTTATTATCGTCGTTAATATCGTCGTTAATATCGTCATTATAATCGTTGTTATCGTCCTTATTATCCTCATAATTATCGTCGTTAATATCGTCGTTATTTTGTCATAAACATCGTCGTTAATGTCGTCGTTATTATCGTCATTATCATCGTTGTTATCATCCTTATCATCCTCATAATTATCGTCGTTAATATCGTCGTTATTTTGTCATAATCATCGACGATAATGTCGTCGTTATTATCGTCATTATCTTCGTTGTTATCGTCATAATTATCATCGTTAATATCGTCGTTATTATTGTCATTATCTTCTTTTTATCGACGTTATTATCGTCGTTAATATCGTCGTTATTATCGTCGTTAATATCGTCATTATCATCGTTGTTATCGTCCTTATTATCCTCATAATTATCGTCGTTAATATCGTCGTTATTTTGTCACAATCATCGTCGTTAATGTCGTCGTTATTATCGTCATTATCTACGTTGTTATCGTCATAAATATCATCGATAATATCGTCGTTATTATTGTCATTATCTTCTTTTTATCGTCGTTATTAACGTCGTTATTATCGTCGTTAATATCGTCGTTAATATCGTCATTATAATCGTTGTTATCGTCCTTATTATCCTCATAATTATCGTCGTTAATATCGTCGTTATTTTGTCATAATCATCGTCGTTAATGTCGTCGTTATTATCGTCATTATCTACGTTGTTATCGTCATAAATATCATCGATAATATCGTCATTATTATTGTCATTATCTTCTTTTTATCGTCGTTATTAACAACGTTATTATCGTCGTTAATATCGTCGTTATTATCGTCGTTAATATCGTCATTATCATCGTTGTTATCGTCCTTATTATCCTCATAATTATCGTCGTTAATATCGTCGTTATTTTGTCACAATCATCGTCGTTAATGTCGTCGTTATTATCGTCATTATCTACGTTGTTATCGTCATAAATATCATCGATAATATCGTCGTTATTATTGTCATTATCTTCTTTTTATCGTCGTTATTAACGTCGTTATTATCGTCGTTAATATCGTCGTTAATATCGTCATTATAATCGTTGTTATCGTCCTTATTATCCTCATAATTATCGTCGTTAATATCGTCGTTATTTTGTCATAAACATCGTCGTTAATGTCGTCGTTATTATCGTCATTATCATCGTTGTTATCATCCTTATCATCCTCATAATTATCGTCGTTAATATCGTCGTTATTTTGTCATAATCATCGACGATAATGTCGTCGTTATTATCGTCATTATCTTCGTTGTTATCGTCATAATTATCATCGTTAATATCGTCGTTATTTTGTCATAATCATCGTCGTTAATGTCGTCGTTATTATCGTCATTATCTACGTTGTTATCGTCATAAATATCATCGATAATATCGTCGTTATTATTGTCATTATCTTCTTTTTATTGTCTTTATTATCGTCGTTAATATCGTCGTTATTATCGTCGTTAATATCGTCGTTAATATCGTCATTATCATCGTTGTTATCGTCCTTATCATCCTCATAATTATCGTCGTTAATATCGCCGTTATTTTGTCATAATCATCGTCGTTAATGTCGTCGTTATTTTCGTCATTATCTACGTTGTTATCGTCATAAATATTATCGTTAATATCGTCGTTATTATTGTCATTATCTTCTTTTTATTGTCTTTATTATCGTCGTTAATATCGTCGTTATTATCGTCGTTAATATCGTCGTTAATATCGTCATAATCATCGTTGTTATCGTCCTTATTATCCTCATAATTATCGTCGTTAATATCGTCGTTATTTTGTCATAATCATCGTCGTTAATGTCGTCGTTATTATCGTCATTATCTACGTTGTTATCGTCATAAATATCATCGATAATATCGTCGTTATTATTGTCATTATCTTCTTTTTATCGTCGTTATTAACGTCGTTATTATCGTCGTTAATATCGTCGTTAATATCGTCATTATCATCGTTGTTATCGTCCTTATCATCCTCATAATTATCGTCGTTAATATCGTCGTTATTTTGTCATAATCATCGTCGTTAATGTCGTCGTTATTATCGTCATTATCTACGTTGTTATCGTCATAAATATCATCGATAATATCGTCGTTATTATTGTCATTATCTTCTTTTTATCGTCGTTTTTAACGTCGTCATTATCGTCGTTAATATCGTCGTTAATATCGTCATTATAATCGTTGTTATCGTCCTTATTATCCTCATAATTATCGTCGTTAATATCGTCGTTATTTTGTCATAAACATCGTCGCTAATGTCGTCGTTATTATCGTCATTATCATCGTTGTTATCGTCCTTATCATCCTCATAATTATCGTCGTTAATATCGTCGTTATTTTGTCATAATCATCGTCGTTAATGTCGTCGTTATTATCGTCATTATCTACGTTGTTATCGTCATAAATATCATCGATAATATCGTCGTTATTATTGTCATTATCTTCTTTTTATCGTCGTTATTATCAACGTTATTATCGTCGTTAATATCGTCGTTATTATCGTCGTTAATATCGTTATTATCATCGTTGTTATCGTCCTTATTATCCTCATAATTATCGTCGTTATTTTGTCACAATCATCGTCGTTAATGTCGTCGTTAATATCGTCATTATCATCGTTGTTATCGTCCTTATCATCCTCATAATTATCGTCGTTAATATCGTCGTTATTTTGTCATAATCATCGTCGTTAATGTCGTCGTTATTTTCGTCATTATCTACGTTGTTATCGTCATAAATATCATCGATAATATCGTCGTTCTTATTGTCATTATCTTCTTTTTATCGTCGTTATTAACGTCGTTATTATCGTCGTTAATATCGTCATTATCATCGTTGTTATCGTCCTTATCATCCTCATAATTATCGTCGTTAATATCGTCGTTATTTTGTCATAATCATCGTCGTTAATGTCGTCGTTATTATCGTCATTATCTACGTTGTTATCGTCATAAATATCATCGATAATATCGTCGTTATTATTGTCATTATCTTCTTTTTATCGTCGTTTTTAACGTCGTTATTATCGTCGTTAATATCGTCATTATAATCGTTGTTATCGTCCTTATTATCCTCATAATTATCGTCGTTAATATCGTCGTTATTTTGTCATAAACATCGTCGTTAATGTCGTCGTTATTATCGTCATTATCATCGTTGTTATCATCCTTATCATCCTCATAATTATGGTCGTTAATATCGTCGTTATTTTGTCATAATCATCGACGATAATGTCGTCGTTATTATCGTCATTATCTTCGTTGTTATCGTCATAATTATCATCGTTAATATCGTCGTTATTATTGTCATTATCTTCTTTTTATCGACGTTATTATCGTCGTTAATATCGTCGTTATTATCGTCGTTAATATCGTCATTATCATCGTTGTTATCGTCCTTATTATCCTCATAATTATCGTCGTTAATATCGTCGTTATTTTGTCACAATCATCGTCGTTAATGTCGTCGTTATTATCGTCATTATCTACGTTGTTATCGTCATAAATATCATCGATAATATCGTCGTTATTATTGTCATTATCTTCTTTTTATCGTCGTTATTAACGTCGTTATTATCGTCGTTAATATCGTCGTTAATATCGTCATTATAATCGTTGTTATCGTCCTTATTATCCTCATAATTATCGTCGTTAATATCGTCGTTATTTTGTCATAATCATCGTCGTTAATGTCGTCGTTATTATCGTCATTATCTACGTTGTTATCGTCATAAATATCATCGATAATATCGTCGTTATTATTGTCATTATCTTCTTTTTATCGTCGTTATTAACAACATTATTATCGTCGTTAATATCGTCGTTATTATCGTCGTTAATATCGTTATTATCATCGTTGTTATCGTCCTTATTATCCTCATAATTATCGTCGTTATTTTGTCACAATCATCGTCGTTAATGTCGTCGTTAATATCGTCATTATCATCGTTGTTATCGTCCTTATCATCCTCATAATTATCGTCGTTAATATCGTCGTTATTTTGTCATAATCATCGTCGTTAATGTCGTCGTTATTTTCGTCATTATCTACGTTGTTATCGTCATAAATATCATGGATAATATCGTCGTTCTTATTGTCATTATCTTCTTTTTATCGTCGTTATTAACGTCGTTATTATCGTCGTTAATATCGTCATTATCATCGTTGTTATCGTCCTTATCATCCTCATAATTATCGTCGTTAATATCGTCGTTATTTTGTCATAATCATCGTCGTTAATGTCGTCGTTATTATCGTCATTATCTACGTTGTTATCGTCATAAATATCATCGATAATATCGTCGTTATTATTGTCATTATCTTCTTTTTATTGTCTTTATTATCGTCGTTAATATCTTCGTTATTATCGTCGTTAATATCGTCGTTAATATCGTCATTATCATCGTTGTTATCGTCCTTATCATCCTCATAATTATCGTCGTTAATATCGTCGTTATTTTGTCATAATCATCGTCGTTAATGTCGTCGTTATTATCGTCATTATCTACGTTGTTATCGTCATAAATATCATCGATAATATCGTCGTTATTATTGTCATTATCTTCTTTTTATCGTCGTTTTTAACGTCGTTATTATCGTCGTTAATATCGTCGTTAATATCGTCATTATAATCGTTGTTATCGTCCTTATTATCCTCATAATTATCGTCGTTAATATCGTCGATATTTTGTCATAAACATCGTCGTTAATGTCGTCGTTATTATCGTCATTATCATCGTTGTTATCATCCTTATCATCCTCATAATTATCGTCGTTAATATCGTCGTTATTTTGTCATAATCATCGACGATAATGTCGTCGTTATTATCGTCATTATCTTCGTTGTTATCGTCATAATTATCATCGTTAATATCGTCGTTATTATTGTCATTATCTTCTTTTTATCGACGTTATTATCGTCGTTAATATCGTCGTTATTATCGTCGTTAATATCGTCATTATCATCGTTGTTATCGTCCTTATTATCCTCATAATTATCGTCGTTAATATCGTCGTTATTTTGTCACAATCATCGTCGTTAATGTCGTCGTTATTATCGTCATTATCATCGTTGTTATCGTCCTTATCATCCTCATAATTATCGTCGTTAATATCGTCGTTATTTTGTCATAATCATCGTCGTTAATGTCGTCGTTATTATCGTCATTATCTACGTTGTTATCGTCATAAATATTATCGTTAATATCGTCGTTATTATTGTCATTATCTTCTTTTTATCGTCGTTATTATCGTCGTTAATATCGTCGTTATTATCGTCGTTAATATCGTCATTATCATCGTTGTTATCGTCCTTATTATCCTCATAATTATCGTCGTTATTTTGTCACAATCATCGTCGTTAATGTCGTCGTTAATATCGTCATTATCATCGTTGTTATCGTCCTTATCATCCTCATAATTATCGTCGTTAATATCGTCGTTATTTTGTCATAATCATCGTCGTTAATGTCGTCGTTATTTTCGTCATTATCTACGTTGTTATCGTCATAAATATCATCGATAATATCGTCGTTCTTATTGTCATTATCTTCTTTTTATCGTCGTTATTAACGTCGTTATTATCGTCGTTAATATCGTCATTATCATCGTTGTTATCGTCCTTATCATCCTCATAATTATCGTCGTTAATATCGTCGTTATTTTGTCATAATCATCGTCGTTAATGTCGTCGTTATTATCGTCATTATCATCGTTGTTATCGTCCTTATCATCCTCATAATTATCGTCGTTAATATCGTCGTTATTTTGTCATAATCATCGACGATAATGTCGTCGTTATTATCGTCATTATCTTCGTTGTTATCGTCATAATTATCATCGTTAATATCGTCGTTATTATTGTCATTATCTTCTTTTTATCGACGTTATTATCGTCGTTAATATCGTCGTTATTATCGTCGTTAATATCGTCATTATCATCGTTGTTATCGTCCTTATTATCCTCATAATTATCGTCGTTAATATCGTCGTTATTTTGTCACAATCATCGTCGTTAATGTCGTCGTTATTATCGTCATTATCATCGTTGTTATCGTCCTTATCATCCTCATAATTATCGTCGTTAATATCGTCGTTATTTTGTCATAATCATCGTCGTTAATATCGTCGTTATTATCGTCGTTAATATCGTCATTATCATCGTTGTTATCGTCCTTATTATCCTCATAATTATCGTCGTTATTTTGTCACAATCATCGTCGTTAATGTCGTCGTTAATATCGTCATTATCATCGTTGTTATCGTCCTTATCATCCTCATAATTATCGTCGTTAATATCGTCGTTATTTTGTCATAATCATCGTCGTTAATGTCGTCGTTATTTTCGTCATTATCTACGTTGTTATCGTCATAAATATCATCGATAATATCGTCGTTCTTATTGTCATTATCTTCTTTTTATCGTCGTTATTAACGTCGTTATTATCGTCGTTAATATCGTCATTATCATCGTTGTTATCGTCCTTATCATCCTCATAATTATCGTCGTTAATATCGTCGTTATTTTGTCATAATCATCGTCGTTAATGTCGTCGTTATTATCGTCATTATCATCGTTGTTATCGTCCTTATCATCCTCATAATTATCGTCGTTAATATCGTCGTTATTTTGTCATAATCATCGACGATAATGTCGTCGTTATTATCGTCATTATCTTCGTTGTTATCGTCATAATTATCATCGTTAATATCGTCGTTATTATTGTCATTATCTTCTTTTTATCGACGTTATTATCGTCGTTAATATCGTCGTTATTATCGTCGTTAATATCGTCATTATCATCGTTGTTATCGTCCTTATTATCCTCATAATTATCGTCGTTAATATCGTCGTTATTTTGTCACAATCATCGTCGTTAATGTCGTCGTTATTATCGTCATTATCATCGTTGTTATCGTCCTTATCATCCTCATAATTATCGTCGTTAATATCGTCGTTATTTTGTCATAATCATCGTCGTTAATGTCGTCGTTATTATCGTCATTATCTACGTTGTTATCGTCATAAATATTATCGTTAATATCGTCGTTATTATTGTCATTATCTTCTTTTTATCGTCGTTATTATCGTCGTTAATATCGTCGTTATTATCGTCGTTAATATCGTCATTATCATCGTTGTTATCGTCCTTATTATCCTCATAATTATCGTCGTTATTTTGTCACAATCATCGTCGTTAATGTCGTCGTTAATATCGTCATTATCATCGTTGTTATCGTCCTTATCATCCTCATAATTATCGTCGTTAATATCGTCGTTATTTTGTCATAATCATCGTCGTTAATGTCGTCGTTATTTTCGTCATTATCTACGTTGTTATCGTCATAAATATCATCGATAATATCGTCGTTCTTATTGTCATTATCTTCTTTTTATCGTCGTTATTAACGTCGTTATTATCGTCGTTAATATCGTCATTATCATCGTTGTTATCGTCCTTATCATCCTCATAATTATCGTCGTTAATATCGTCGTTATTTTGTCATAATCATCGTCGTTAATGTCGTCGTTATTATCGTCATTATCTACGTTGTTATCGTCATAAATATCATCGATAATATCGTCGTTATTATTGTCATTATCTTCTTTTTATTGTCTTTATTATCGTCGTTAATATCGTCGTTATTATCGTCGTTAATATCGTTATTATCATCGTTGTTATCGTCCTTATTATCCTCATAATTATCGTCGTTATTTTGTCACAATCATCGTCGTTAATGTCGTCGTTAATATCGTCATTATCATCGTTGTTATCGTCCTTATCATCCTCATAATTATCGTCGTTAATATCGTCGTTATTTTGTCATAATCATCGTCGTTAATGTCGTCGTTATTTTCGTCATTATCTACGTTGTTATCGTCATAAATATCATCGATAATATCGTCGTTCTTATTGTCATTATCTTCTTTTTATCGTCGTTGTTAACGTCGTTATTATCGTCGTTAATATCGTCATTATCATCGTTGTTATCGTCCTTATCATCCTCATAATTATCGTCGTTAATATCGTCGTTATTTTGTCATAATCATCGTCGTTAATGTCGTCGTTATTATCGTCATTATCTACGTTGTTATCGTCATAAATATCATCGATAATATCGTCGTTATTATTGTCATTATCTTCTTTTTATCGTCGTTTTTAACGTCGTTATTATCGTCGTTAATATCGTCGTTAATATCGTCATTATAATCGTTGTTATCGTCCTTATTATCCTCATAATTATCGTCGTTAATATCGTCGTTATTTTGTCATAAACATCGTCGTTAATGTCGTCGTTATTATCGTCATTATCATCGTTGTTATCATCCTTATCATCCTCATAATTATGGTCGTTAATATCGTCGTTATTTTGTCATAATCATCGACGATAATGTCGTCGTTATTATCGTCATTATCTTCGTTGTTATCGTCATAATTATCATCGTTAATATCGTCGTTATTATTGTCATTATCTTCTTTTTATCGACGTTATTATCGTCGTTAATATCGTCGTTATTATCGTCGTTAATATCGTCATTATCATCGTTGTTATCGTCCTTATTATCCTCATAATTATCGTCGTTAATATCGTCGTTATTTTGTCACAATCATCGTCGTTAATGTCGTCGTTATTATCGTCATTATCTACGTTGTTATCGTCATAAATATCATCGATAATATCGTCGTTATTATTGTCATTATCTTCTTTTTATCGTCGTTATTAACGTCGTTATTATCGTCGTTAATATCGTCGTTAATATCGTCATTATAATCGTTGTTATCGTCCTTATTATCCTCATAATTATCGTCGTTAATATCGTCGTTATTTTGTCATAATCATCGTCGTTAATGTCGTCGTTATTATCGTCATTATCTACGTTGTTATCGTCATAAATATCATCGATAATATCGTCGTTATTATTGTCATTATCTTCTTTTTATCGTCGTTATTATCAACGTTATTATCGTCGTTAATATCGTCGTTATTATCGTCGTTAATATCGTTATTATCATCGTTGTTATCGTCCTTATTATCCTCATAATTATCGTCGTTATTTTGTCACAATCATCGTCGTTAATGTCGTCGTTAATATCGTCATTATCATCGTTGTTATCGTCCTTATCATCCTCATAATTATCGTCGTTAATATCGTCGTTATTTTGTCATAATCATCGTCGTTAATGTCGTCGTTATTTTCGTCATTATCTACGTTGTTATCGTCATAAATATCATCGATAATATCGTCGTTCTTATTGTCATTATCTTCTTTTTATCGTCGTTATTAACGTCGTTATTATCGTCGTTAATATCGTCATTATCATCGTTGTTATCGTCCTTATCATCCTCATAATTATCGTCGTTAATATCGTCGTTATTTTGTCATAATCATCGTCGTTAATGTCGTCGTTATTATCGTCATTATCTACGTTGTTATCGTCATAAATATCATCGATAATATCGTCGTTATTATTGTCATTATCTTCTTTTTATTGTCTTTATTATCGTCGTTATTATCGTCGTTAATATCGTCGTTAATATCGTCATTATCATCGTTGTTATCGTCCTTATCATCCTCATAATTATCGTCGTTAATATCGTCGTTATTTTGTCATAATCATCGTCGTTAATGTCGTCGTTATTATCGTCATTATCTACGTTGTTATCGTCATAAATATCATCGATAATATCGTCGTTATTATTGTCATTATCTTCTTTTTATCGTCGTTTTTAACGTCGTTATTATCGTCGTTAATATCGTCGTTAATATCGTCATTATAATCGTTGTTATCGTCCTTATTATCCTCATAATTATCGTCGTTAATATCGTCGTTATTTTGTCATAAACATCGTCGTTAATGTCGTCGTTATTATCGTCATTATCATCGTTGTTATCATCCTTATCATCCTCATAATTATCGTCGTTAATATCGTCGTTATTTTGTCATAATCATCGACGATAATGTTGTCGTTATTATCGTCATTATCTTCGTTGTTATCGTCATAATTATCATCGTTAATATCGTCGTTATTATTGTCATTATCTTCTTTTTATCGACGTTATTATCGTCGTTAATATCGTCGTTATTATCGTCGTTAATATCGTCATTATCATCGTTGTTATCGTCCTTATTATCCTCATAATTATCGTCGTTAATATCGTCGTTATTTTGTCACAATCATCGTCGTTAATGTCGTCGTTATTATCGTCATTATCATCGTTGTTATCGTCCTTATCATCCTCATAATTTTCGTCGTTAATATCGTCGTTATTTTGTCATAATCATCGTCGTTAATGTCGTCGTTATTATCGTCATTATCTACGTTGTTATCGTCATAAATATTATCGTTAATATCGTCGTTATTATTGTCATTATCTTCTTTTTATCGTCGTTATTATCGTCGTTAATATCGTCGTTATTATCGTCGTTAATATCGTCATTATCATCGTTGTTATCGTCCTTATTATCCTCATAATTATCGTCGTTATTTTGTCACAATCATCGTCGTTAATGTCGTCGTTAATATCGTCATTATCATCGTTGTTATCGTCCTTATCATCCTCATAATTATCGTCGTTAATATCGTCGTTATTTTGTCATAATCATCGTCGTTAATGTCGTCGTTATTATCGTCATTATCTACGTTGTTATCGTCATAAATATCATCGATAATATCGTCGTTATTATTGTCATTATCTTCTTTTTATTGTCTTTATTATCGTCGTTAATATCGTCGTTATTATCGTCGTTAATATCGTCGTTAATATCGTCATTATCATCGTTGTTATCGTCCTTATCATCCTCATAATTATCGTCGTTATTTTGTCATAATCATCGTCGTTAATGTCGTCGTTATTATCGTCATTATCTACGTTGTTATCGTCATAAATATCATCGATAATATCGTCGTTATTATTGTCATTATCTTCTTTTTATCGTCGTTTTTAACGTCGTTATTATCGTCGTTAATATCGTCGTTAATATCGTCATTATAATCGTTGTTATCGTCCTTATTATCCTCATAATTATCGTCGTTAATATCGTCGTTATTTTGTCATAAACATCGTCGTTAATGTCGTCGTTATTATCGTCATTATCATCGTTGTTATCATCCTTATCATCCTCATAATTATCGTCGTTAATATCGTCGTTATTTTGTCATAATCATCGACGATAATGTCGTCGTTATTATCGTCATTATCTTCGTTGTTATCGTCATAATTATCATCGTTAATATCGTCGTTATTTTGTCATAATCATCGTCGTTAATGTCGTCGTTATTATCGTCATTATCTACGTTGTTATCGTCATAAATATCACCGATAATATCGTCGTTATTATTGTCATTATCTTCTTTTTATTGTCTTTATTATCGTCGTTAATATCGTCGTTATTATCGTCGTTAATATCGTCGTTAATATCGTCATTATCATCGTTGTTATCGTCCTTATCATCCTCATAATTATCGTCGTTAATATCGCCGTTATTTTGTCATAATCATCGTCGTTAATGTCGTCGTTATTTTCGTCATTATCTACGTTGTTATCGTCATAAATATTATCGTTAATATCGTCGTTATTATTGTCATTATCTTCTTTTTATTGTCTTTATTATCGTCGTTAATATCGTCGTTATTATCGTCGTTAATATCGTCGTTAATATCGTCATAATCATCGTTGTTATCGTCCTTATTATCCTCATAATTATCGTCGTTAATATCGTCGTTATTTTGTCATAATCATCGTCGTTAATGTCGTCGTTATTATCGTCATTATCTACGTTGTTATCGTCATAAATATCATCGATAATATCGTCGTTATTATTGTCATTATCTTCTTTTTATCGTCGTTATTAACGTCGTTATTATCGTCGTTAATATCGTCGTTAATATCGTCATTATCATCGTTGTTATCGTCCTTATCATCCTCATAATTATCGTCGTTAATATCGTCGTTACTTTGTCATAATCATCGTCGTTAATGTCGTCGTTATTATCGTCATTATCTACGTTGTTATCGTCATAAATATCATCGATAATATCGTCGTTATTATTGTCATTATCTTCTTTTTATTGTCTTTATTATCGTCGTTAATATCGTCGTTATTATCGTCGTTAATATCGTCGTTAATATCGTCATTATCATCGTTGTTATCGTCCTTATCATCCTCATAATTATCGTCGTTAATATCGTCGTTATTTTGTCATAATCATCGTCGTTAATGTCGTCGTTATTATCGTCATTATCTACGTTGTTATCGTCATAAATATCATCGATAATATCGTCGTTATTATTGTCATTATCTTCTTTTTATCGTCGTTATTATCAACGTTATTATCGTCGTTAATATCGTCGTTATTATCGTCGTTAATATCGTTATTATCATCGTTGTTATCGTCCTTATTATCCTCATAATTATCGTCGTTATTTTGTCACAATCATCGTCGTTAATGTCGTCGTTAATATCGTCATTATCATCGTTGTTATCGTCCTTATCATCCTCATAATTATCGTCGTTAATATCGTCGTTATTTTGTCATAATCATCGTCGTTAATGTCGTCGTTATTTTCGTCATTATCTACGTTGTTATCGTCATAAATATCATCGATAATATCGTCGTTCTTATTGTCATTATCTTCTTTTTATCGTCGTTATTAACGTCGTTATTATCGTCGTTAATATCGTCATTATCATCGTTGTTATCGTCCTTATCATCCTCATAATTATCGTCGTTAATATCGTCGTTATTTTGTCATAATCATCGTCGTTAATGTCGTCGTTATTATCGTCATTATCTACGTTGTTATCGTCATAAATATCATCGATAATATCGTCGTTATTATTGTCATTATCTTCTTTTTATTGTCTTTATTATCGTCGTTAATATCGTCGTTATTATCGTCGTTAATATCGTCGTTAATATCGTCATTATCATCGTTGTTATCGTCCTTATCATCCTCATAATTATCGTCGTTAATATCGTCGTTATTTTGTCATAATCATCGTCGTTAATGTCGTCGTTATTATCGTCATTATCTACGTTGTTATCGTCATAAATATCATCGATAATATCGTCGTTATTATTGTCATTATCTTCTTTTTATTGTCTTTATTATCGTCGTTAATATCGTCGTTATTATCGTCGTTAATATCGTCGTTAATATCGTCATTATCATCGTTGTTATCGTCCTTATCATCCTCATAATTATCGTCGTTAATATCGTCGTTATTTTGTCATAATCATCGTCGTTAATGTCGTCGTTATTATCGTCATTATCTACGTTGTTATCGTCATAAATATCATCGATAATATCGTCGTTATTATTGTCATTATCTTCTTTTTATCGTCGTTTTTAACGTCGTTATTATCGTCGTTAATATCGTCGTTAATATCGTCATTATAATCGTTGTTATCGTCCTTATTATCCTCATAATTATCGTCGTTAATATCGTCGTTATTTTGTCATAAACATCGTCGTTAATGTCGTCGTTATTATCGTCATTATCATCGTTGTTATCATCCTTATCATCCTCATAATTATCGTCGTTAATATCGTCGTTATTTTGTCATAATCATCGACGATAATGTCGTCGTTATTATCGTCATTATCTTCGTTGTTATCGTCATAATTATCATCGTTAATATCGTCGTTATTATTGTCATTATCTTCTTTTTATCGACGTTATTATCGTCGTTAATATCGTCGTTATTATCGTCGTTAATATCGTCATTATCATCGTTGTTATCGTCCTTATTATCCTCATAATTATCGTCGTTAATATCGTCGTTATTTTGTCACAATCATCGTCGTTAATGTCGTCGTTATTATCGTCATTATCATCGTTGTTATCGTCCTTATCATCCTCATAATTATCGTCGTTAATATCGTCGTTATTTTGTCATAATCATCGTCGTTAATGTCGTCGTTATTATCGTCATTATCTACGTTGTTATCGTCATAAATATTATCGTTAATATCGTCGTTATTATTGTCATTATCTTCTTTTTATCGTCGTTATTATCGTCGTTAATATCGTCGTTATTATCGTCGTTAATATCGTCATTATCATCGTTGTTATCGTCCTTATTATCCTCATAATTATCGTCGTTATTTTGTCACAATCATCGTCGTTAATGTCGTCGTTAATATCGTCATTATCATCGTTGTTATCGTCCTTATCATCCTCATAATTATCGTCGTTAATATCGTCGTTATTTTGTCATAATCATCGTCGTTAATGTCGTCGTTATTTTCGTCATTATCTACGTTGTTATCGTCATAAATATCATCGATAATATCGTCGTTCTTATTGTCATTATCTTCTTTTTATCGTCGTTATTAACGTCGTTATTATCGTCGTTAATATCGTCATTATCATCGTTGTTATCGTCCTTATCATCCTCATAATTATCGTCGTTAATATCGTCGTTATTTTGTCATAATCATCGTCGTTAATGTCGTCGTTATTATCGTCATTATCTACGTTGTTATCGTCATAAATATCATCGATAATATCGTCGTTATTATTGTCATTATCTTCTTTTTATTGTCTTTATTATCGTCGTTAATATCGTCGTTATTATCGTCGTTAATATCGTTATTATCATCGTTGTTATCGTCCTTATTATCCTCATAATTATCGTCGTTATTTTGTCACAATCATCGTCGTTAATGTCGTCGTTAATATCGTCATTATCATCGTTGTTATCGTCCTTATCATCCTCATAATTATCGTCGTTAATATCGTCGTTATTTTGTCATAATCATCGTCGTTAATGTCGTCGTTATTTTCGTCATTATCTACGTTGTTATCGTCATAAATATCATCGATAATATCGTCGTTCTTATTGTCATTATCTTCTTTTTATCGTCGTTATTAACGTCGTTATTATCGTCGTTAATATCGTCATTATCATCGTTGTTATCGTCCTTATCATCCTCATAATTATCGTCGTTAATATCGTCGTTATTTTGTTATAATCATCGTCGTTAATGTCGTCGTTATTATCGTCATTATCTACGTTGTTATCGTCATAAATATCATCGATAATATCGTCGTTATTATTGTCATTATCTTCTTTTTATCGTCGTTTTTAACGTCGTTATTATCGTCGTTAATATCGTCGTTAATATCGTCATTATAATCGTTGTTATCGTCCTTATTATCCTCATAATTATCGTCGTTAATATCGTCGTTATTTTGTCATAAACATCGTCGTTAATGTCGTCGTTATTATCGTCATTATCATCGTTGTTATCATCCTTATCATCCTCATAATTATGGTCGTTATATCGTCGTTATTTTGTCATAATCATCGACGATAATGTCGTCGTTATTATCGTCATTATCTTCGTTGTTATCGTCATAATTATCATCGTTAATATCGTCGTTATTATTGTCATTATCTTCTTTTTATCGACGTTATTATCGTCGTTAATATCGTCGTTATTATCGTCGTTAATATTGTCCTTATTATCCTCATAATTATCGTCGTTAATATCGTCGTTATTTTGTCACAATCATCGTCGTTATTTTGTCACAATCATCGTCGTTAATGTCGTCGTTATTATCGTCATTATCTACGTTGTTATCGTCATAAATATCATCGATAATATCGTCGTTATTATTGTCATTATCTTCTTTTTATCGTCGTTATTAACGTCGTTATTATCGTCGTTAATATCGTCGTTAATATCGTCATTATAATCGTTGTTATCGTCCTTATTATCCTCATAATTATCGTCGTTAATATCGTCGTTATTTTGTCATAATCATCGTCGTTAATGTCGTCGTTATTATCGTCATTATCTACGTTGTTATCGTCATAAATATCATCGATAATATCGTCGTTATTATTGTCATTATCTTCTTTTTATCGTCGTTATTAACAACATTATTATCGTCGTTAATATCGTCGTTATTATCGTCGTTAATATCGTTATTATCATCGTTGTTATCGTCCTTATTATCCTCATAATTATCGTCGTTATTTTGTCACAATCATCGTCGTTAATGTCGTCGTTAATATCGTCATTATCATCGTTGTTATCGTCCTTATCATCCTCATAATTATCGTCGTTAATATCGTCGTTATTTTGTCATAATCATCGTCGTTAATGTCGTCGTTATTTTCGTCATTATCTACGTTGTTATCGTCATAAATATCATCGATAATATCGTCGTTCTTATTGTCATTATCTTCTTTTTATCGTCGTTATTAACGTCGTTATTATCGTCGTTAATATCGTCATTATCATCGTTGTTATCGTCCTTATCATCCTCATAATTATCGTCGTTAATATCGTCGTTATTTTGTCATAATCATCGTCGTTAATGTCGTCGTTATTATCGTCATTATCTACGTTGTTATCGTCATAAATATCATCGATAATATCGTCGTTATTATTGTCATTATCTTCTTTTTATTGTCTTTATTATCGTCGTTAATATCGTCGTTATTATCGTCGTTAATATCGTCGTTAATATCGTCATTATCATCGTTGTTATCGTCCTTATCATCCTCATAATTATCGTCGTTAATATCGTCGTTATTTTGTCATAATCATCGTCGTTAATGTCGTCGTTATTATCGTCATTATCTACGTTGTTATCGTCATAAATATCATCGATAATATCGTCGTTATTATTGTCATTATCTTCTTTTTATCGTCGTTTTTAACGTCGTTATTATCGTCGTTAATATCGTCGTTAATATCGTCATTATAATCGTTGTTATCGTCCTTATTATCCTCATAATTATCGTCGTTAATATCGTCGTTATTTTGTCATAAACATCGTCGTTAATGTCGTCGTTATTATCGTCATTATCATCGTTGTTATCATCCTTATCATCCTCATAATTATCGTCGTTAATATCGTCGTTATTTTGTCATAATCATCGACGATAATGTCGTCGTTATTATCGTCATTATCTTCGTTGTTATCGTCATAATTATCATCGTTAATATCGTCGTTATTATTGTCATTATCTTCTTTTTATCGACGTTATTATCGTCGTTAATATCGTCGTTATTATCGTCGTTAATATCGTCATTATCATCGTTGTTATCGTCCTTATTATCCTCATAATTATCGTCGTTAATATCGTCGTTATTTTGTCACAATCATCGTCGTTAATGTCGTCGTTATTATCGTCATTATCATCGTTGTTATCGTCCTTATCATCCTCATAATTATCGTCGTTAATATCGTCGTTATTTTGTCATAATCATCGTCGTTAATGTCGTCGTTATTATCGTCATTATCTACGTTGTTATCGTCATAAATATTATCGTTAATATCGTCGTTATTATTGTCATTATCTTCTTTTTATCGTCGTTATTATCGTCGTTAATATCGTCGTTATTATCGTCGTTAATATCGTCATTATCATCGTTGTTATCGTCCTTATTATCCTCATAATTATCGTCGTTATTTTGTCACAATCATCGTCGTTAATGTCGTCGTTAATATCGTCATTATCATCGTTGTTATCGTCCTTATCATCCTCATAATTATCGTCGTTAATATCGTCGTTATTTTGTCATAATCATCGTCGTTAATGTCGTCGTTATTTTCGTCATTATCTACGTTGTTATCGTCATAAATATCATCGATAATATCGTCGTTCTTATTGTCATTATCTTCTTTTTATCGTCGTTATTAACGTCGTTATTATCGTCGTTAATATCGTCATTATCATCGTTGTTATCGTCCTTATCATCCTCATAATTATCGTCGTTAATATCGTCGTTATTTTGTCATAATCATCGTCGTTAATGTCGTCGTTATTATCGTCATTATCTACGTTGTTATCGTCATAAATATCATCGATAATATCGTCGTTATTATTGTCATTATCTTCTTTTTATTGTCTTTATTATCGTCGTTAATATCGTCGTTATTATCGTCGTTAATATCGTCGTTAATATCGTCATTATCATCGTTGTTATCGTCCTTATCATCCTCATAATTATCATCGTTATTTTGTCATAATCATCGTCGTTAATGTCGTCGTTATTATCGTCATTATCTACGTTGTTATCGTCATAAATATCATCGATAATATCGTCGTTATTATTGTCATTATCTTCTTTTTATCGTCGTTTTTAACGTCGTTATTATCGTCGTTAATATCGTCGTTAATATCGTCATTATAATCGTTGTTATCGTCCTTATTATCCTCATAATTATCGTCGTTAATATCGTCGTTATTTTGTCATAAACATCGTCGTTAATGTCGTCGTTATTATCGTCATTATCATCGTTGTTATCATCCTTATCATCCTCATAATTATCGTCGTTAATATCGTCGTTATTTTGTCATAATCATCGACGATAATGTCGTCGTTATTATCGTCATTATCTTCGTTGTTATCGTCATAATTATCATCGTTAATATCGTCGTTATTTTGTCATAATCATCGTCGTTAATGTCGTCGTTATTATCGTCATTATCTACGTTGTTATCGTCATAAATATCATCGATAATATCGTCGTTATTATTGTCATTATCTTCTTTTTATTGTCTTTATTATCGTCGTTAATATCGTCGTTATTATCGTCGTTAATATCGTCGTTAATATCGTCATTATCATCGTTGTTATCGTCCTTATCATCCTCATAATTATCGTCGTTAATATCGCCGTTATTTTGTCATAATCATCGTCGTTAATGTCGTCGTTATTTTCGTCATTATCTACGTTGTTATCGTCATAAATATTATCGTTAATATCGTCGTTATTATTGTCATTATCTTCTTTTTATTGTCTTTATTATCGTCGTTAATATCGTCGTTATTATCGTCGTTAATATCGTCGTTAATATCGTCATAATCATCGTTGTTATCGTCCTTATTATCCTCATAATTATCGTCGTTAATATCGTCGTTATTTTGTCATAATCATCGTCGTTAATGTCGTCGTTATTATCGTCATTATCTACGTTGTTATCGTCATAAATATCTTCGATAATATCGTCGTTATTATTGTCATTATCTTCTTTTTATCGTCGTTATTAACGTCGTTATTATCGTCGTTAATATCGTCGTTAATATCGTCATTATCATCGTTGTTATCGTCCTTATCATCCTCATAATTATCGTCGTTAATATCGTCGTTATTTTGTCATAATCATCGTCGTTAATGTCGTCGTTATTATCGTCATTATCTACGTTGTTATCGTCATAAATATCATCGATAATATGGTCGTTATTATTGTCATTATCTTCTTTTTATCGTCGTTTTTAACGTCGTTATTATCGTCGTTAATATCGTCGTTAATATCGTCATTATAATCGTTGTTATCGTCCTTATTATCCTCATAATTATCGTCGTTAATATCGTCGTTATTTTGTCATAAACATCGTCGCTAATGTCGTCGTTATTATCGTCATTATCATCGTTGTTATCGTCCTTATCATCCTCATAATTATCGTCGTTAATATCGTCGTTATTTTGTCATAATCATCGTCGTTAATGTCGTCGTTATTATCGTCATTATCTACGTTGTTATCGTCATAAATATCATCGATAATATCGTCGTTATTATTGTCATTATCTTCTTTTTATCGTCGTTATTATCAACGTTATTATCGTCGTTAATATCGTCGTTATTATCGTCGTTAATATCGTTATTATCATCGTTGTTATCGTCCTTATTATCCTCATAATTATCGTCGTTATTTTGTCACAATCATCGTCGTTAATGTCGTCGTTAATATCGTCATTATCATCGTTGTTATCGTCCTTATCATCCTCATAATTATCGTCGTTAATATCGTCGTTATTTTGTCATAATCATCGTCGTTAATGTCGTCGTTATTTTCGTCATTATCTACGTTGTTATCGTCATAAATATCATCGATAATATCGTCGTTCTTATTGTCATTATCTTCTTTTTATCGTCGTTATTAACGTCGTTATTATCGTCGTTAATATCGTCATTATCATCGTTGTTATCGTCCTTATCATCCTCATAATTATCGTCGTTAATATCGTCGTTATTTTGTCATAATCATCGTCGTTAATGTCGTCGTTATTATCGTCATTATCTACGTTGTTATCGTCATAAATATCATCGATAATATCGTCGTTATTATTGTCATTATCTTCTTTTTATTGTCTTTATTATCGTCGTTAATATCGTCGTTATTATCGTCGTTAATATCGTCGTTAATATCGTCATTATCATCGTTGTTATCGTCCTTATCATCCTCATAATTATCGTCGTTAATATCGTCGTTATTTTGTCATAATCATCGTCGTTAATGTCGTCGTTATTATCGTCATTATCTACGTTGTTATCGTCATAAATATCATCGATAATATCGTCGTTATTATTGTCATTATCTTCTTTTTATCGTCGTTTTTAACGTCGTTATTATCGTCGTTAATATCGTCGTTAATATCGTCATTATAATCGTTGTTATCGTCCTTATTATCCTCATAATTATCGTCGTTAATATCGTCGTTATTTTGTCATAAACATCGTCGTTAATGTCGTCGTTATTATCGTCATTATCATCGTTGTTATCATCCTTATCATCCTCATAATTATGGTCGTTAATATCGTCGTTATTTTGTCATAATCATCGACGATAATGTCGTCGTTATTATCGTCATTATCTTCGTTGTTATCGTCATAATTATCATCGTTAATATCGTCGTTATTATTGTCATTATCTTCTTTTTATCGACGTTATTATCGTCGTTAATATCGTCGTTATTATCGTCGTTAATATCGTCATTATCATCGTTGTTATCGTCCTTATTATCCTCATAATTATCGTCGTTAATATCGTCGTTATTTTGTCACAATCATCGTCGTTAATGTCGTCGTTATTATCGTCATTATCTACGTTGTTATCGTCATAAATATCATCGATAATATCGTCGTTATTATTGTCATTATCTTCTTTTTATCGTCGTTATTAACGTCGTTATTATCGTCGTTAATATCGTCGTTAATATCGTCATTATAATCGTTGTTATCGTCCTTATTATCCTCATAATTATCGTCGTTAATATCGTCGTTATTTTGTCATAATCATCGTCGTTAATGTCGTCGTTATTATCGTCATTATCTACGTTGTTATCGTCATAAATATCATCGATAATATCGTCGTTATTATTGTCATTATCTTCTTTTTATCGTCGTTATTAACAACATTATTATCGTCGTTAATATCGTCGTTATTATCGTCGTTAATATCGTTATTATCATCGTTGTTATCGTCCTTATTATCCTCATAATTATCGTCGTTATTTTGTCACAATCATCGTCGTTAATGTCGTCGTTAATATCGTCATTATCATCGTTGTTATCGTCCTTATCATCCTCATAATTATCGTCGTTAATATCGTCGTTATTTTGTCATAATCATCGTCGTTAATGTCGTCGTTATTTTCGTCATTATCTACGTTGTTATCGTCATAAATATCATCGATAATATCGTCGTTCTTATTGTCATTATCTTCTTTTTATCGACGATAATAACGTCGTTATTATCGTCGTTAATATCGTCATTATCATCGTTGTTATCGTCCTTATCATCCTCATAATTATCGTCGTTAATATCGTCGTTATTTTGTCATAATCATCGTCGTTAATGTCGTCGTTATTATCGTCATTATCTACGTTGTTATCGTCATAAATATCATCGATAATATCGTCGTTATTATTGTCATTATCTTCTTTTTATTGTCTTTATTATCGTCGTTAATATCGTCGTTATTATCGTCGTTAATATCGTCGTTAATATCGTCATTATCATCGTTGTTATCGTCCTTATCATCCTCATAATTATCGTCGTTAATATCGTCGTTATTTTGTCATAATCATCGTCGTTAATGTCGTCGTTATTATCGTCATTATCTACGTTGTTATCGTCATAAATATCATCGATAATATCGTCGTTATTATTGTCATTATCTTCTTTTTATCGTCGTTTTTAACGTCGTTATTATCGTCGTTAATATCGTCGTTAATATCGTCATTATAATCGTTGTTATCGTCCTTAGTATCCTCATAATTATCGTCGTTAATATCGTCGTTATTTTGTCATAAACATCGTCGTTAATGTCGTCGTTATTATCGTCATTATCATCGTTGTTATCATCCTTATCATCCTCATAATTATGGTCGTTAATATCGTCGTTATTTTGTCATAATCATCGACGATAATGTCGTCGTTATTATCGTCATTATCTTCGTTGTTATCGTCATAATTATCATCGTTAATATCGTCGTTATTTTGTCATAATCATCGTCGTTAATGTCGTCGTTATTATCGTCATTATCTACGTTGTTATCGTCATAAATATCATCGATAATATCGTCGTTATTATTGTCATTATCTTCTTTTTATTGACTTTATTATCGTCGTTAATATCGTCGTTATTATCGTCGTTAATATCGTCGTTAATATCGTCATTATCATCGTTGTTATCGTCCTTATCATCCTCATAATTATCGTCGTTAATATCGCCGTTATTTTGTCATAATCATCGTCGTTAATGTCGTCGTTATTTTCGTCATTATCTACGTTGTTATCGCCATAAATATTATCGTTAATATCGTCGTTATTATTGTCATTATCTTCTTTTTATTGTCTTTATTATCGTCGTTAATATCGTCGTTATTATCGTCGTTAATATCGTCGTTAATATCGTCATAATCATCGTTGTTATCGTCCTTATTATCCTCATAATTATCGTCGTTAATATCGTCGTTATTTTGTCATAATCATCGTCGTTAATGTCGTCGTTATTATCGTCATTATCTACGTTGTTATCGTCATAAATATCATCGATAATATCGTCGTTATTATTGTCATTATCTTCTTTTTATCGTCGTTATTAACGTCGTTATTATCGTCGTTAATATCGTCGTTAATATCGTCATTATCATCGTTGTTATCGTCCTTATCATCCTCATAATTATCGTCGTTAATATCGTCGTTATTATCGTCGTTAATATCGTCGTTAATATCGTCATTATCATCGTTGTTATCGTCCTTATCATCCTCATAATTATCGTCGTTAATATCGTCGTTATTTTGTCATAATCATCGTCGTTAATGTCGTCGTTATTATCGTCATTATCTACGTTGTTATCGTCATAAATATCATCGATAATATCGTCGTTATTATTGTCATTATCTTCTTTTTATCGTCGTTTTTAACGTCGTTATTATCGTCGTTAATATCGTCGTTAATATCGTCATTATAATCGTTGTTATCGTCCTTATTATCCTCATAATTATCGTCGTTAATATCGTCGTTATTTTGTCATAAACATCGTCGTTAATGTCGTCGTTATTATCGTCATTATCATCGTTGTTATCATCCTTATCATCCTCATAATTATGGTCGTTAATATCGTCGTTATTTTGTCATAATCATCGACGATAATGTCGTCGTTATTATCGTCATTATCTTCGTTGTTATCGTCATAATTATCATCGTTAATATCGTCGTTATTATTGTCATTATCTTCTTTTTATCGACGTTATTATCGTCGTTAATATCGTCGTTATTATCGTCGTTAATATCGTCATTATCATCGTTGTTATCGTCCTTATTATCCTCATAATTATCGTCGTTAATATCGTCGTTATTTTGTCACAATCATCGTCGTTAATGTCGTCGTTATTATCGTCATTATCTACGTTGTTATCGTCATAAATATCATCGATAATATCGTCGTTATTATTGTCATTATCTTCTTTTTATCGTCGTTATTAACGTCGTTATTATCGTCGTTAATATCGTCGTTAATATCGTCATTATAATCGTTGTTATCGTCCTTATTATCCTCATAATTATCGTCGTTAATATCGTCGTTATTTTGTCATAATCATCGTCGTTAATGTCGTCGTTATTATCGTCATTATCTACGTTGTTATCGTCATAAATATCATCGATAATATCGTCGTTATTATTGTCATTATCTTCTTTTTATCGTCGTTATTAACAACATTATTATCGTCGTTAATATCGTCGTTATTATCGTCGTTAATATCGTTATTATCATCGTTGTTATCGTCCTTATTATCCTCATAATTATCGTCGTTATTTTGTCACAATCATCGTCGTTAATGTCGTCGTTAATATCGTCATTATCATCGTTGTTATCGTCCTTATCATCCTCATAATTATCGTCGTTAATATCGTCGTTATTTTGTCATAATCATCGTCGTTAATGTCGTCGTTATTTTCGTCATTATCTACGTTGTTATCGTCATAAATATCATCGATAATATCGTCGTTCTTATTGTCATTATCTTCTTTTTAACGACGATAATAACGACGTTATTATCGTCGTTAATATCGTCATTATCATCGTTGTTATCGTCCTTATCATCCTCATAATTATCGTCGTTAATATCGTCGTTATTTTGTCATAATCATCGTCGTTAATGTCGTCGTTATTATCGTCATTATCTACGTTGTTATCGTCATAAATATCATCGATAATATCGTCGTTATTATTGTCATTATCTTCTTTTTATTGTCTTTATTATCGTCGTTAATATCGTCGTTATTATCGTCGTTAATATCGTCGTTAATATCGTCATTATCATCGTTGTTATCGTCCTTATCATCCTCATAATTATCGTCGTTAATATCGTCGTTATTTTGTCATAATCATCGTCGTTAATGTCGTCGTTATTATCGTCATTATCTACGTTGTTATCGTCATAAATATCATCGATAATATCGTCGTTATTATTGTCATTATCTTCTTTTTATCGTCGTTTTTAACGTCGTTATTATCGTCGTTAATATCGTCGTTAATATCGTCATTATAATCGTTGTTATCGTCCTTAGTATCCTCATAATTATCGTCGTTAATATCGTCGTTATTTTGTCATAAACATCGTCGTTAATGTCGTCGTTATTATCGTCATTATCATCGTTGTTATCATCCTTATCATCCTCATAATTATGGTCGTTAATATCGTCGTTATTTTGTCATAATCATCGACGATAATGTCGTCGTTATTATCGTCATTATCTTCGTTGTTATCGTCATAATTATCATCGTTAATATCGTCGTTATTTTGTCATAATCATCGTCGTTAATGTCGTCGTTATTATCGTCATTATCTACGTTGTTATCGTCATAAATATCATCGATAATATCGTCGTTATTATTGTCATTATCTTCTTTTTATTGACTTTATTATCGTCGTTAATATCGTCGTTATTATCGTCGTTAATATCGTCGTTAATATCGTCATTATCATCGTTGTTATCGTCCTTATCATCCTCATAATTATCGTCGTTAATATCGCCGTTATTTTGTCATAATCATCGTCGTTAATGTCGTCGTTATTTTCGTCATTATCTACGTTGTTATCGCCATAAATATTATCGTTAATATCGTCGTTATTATTGTCATTATCTTCTTTTTATTGTCTTTATTATCGTCGTTAATATCGTCGTTATTATCGTCGTTAATATCGTCGTTAATATCGTCATAATCATCGTTGTTATCGTCCTTATTATCCTCATAATTATCGTCGTTAATATCGTCGTTATTTTGTCATAATCATCGTCGTTAATGTCGTCGTTATTATCGTCATTATCTACGTTGTTATCGTCATAAATATCATCGATAATATCGTCGTTATTATTGTCATTATCTTCTTTTTATCGTCGTTATTAACGTCGTTATTATCGTCGTTAATATCGTCGTTAATATCGTCATTATCATCGTTGTTATCGTCCTTATCATCCTCATAATTATCGTCGTTAATATCGTCGTTATTTTGTCATAATCATCGTCGTTAATGTCGTCGTTATTATCGTCATTATCTACGTTGTTATCGTCATAAATATCATCGATAATATCGTCGTTATTATTGTCATTATCTTCTTTTTATCGACGTTATTATCGTCGTTAATATCGTCGTTATTATCGTCGTTAATATCGTCATTATCATCGTTGTTATCGTCCTTATTATCCTCATAATTATCGTCGTTAATATCGTCGTTATTTTGTCACAATCATCGTCGTTAATGTCGTCGTTATTATCGTCATTATCATCGTTGTTATCGTCCTTATCATCCTCATAATTATCGTCGTTAATATCGTCGTTATTTTGTCATAATCATCGTCGTTAATGTCGTCGTTATTATCGTCATTATCTACGTTGTTATCGTCATAAATATTATCGTTAATATCGTCGTTATTATTGTCATTATCTTCTTTTTATCGTCGTTATTAACAACGTTATTATCGTCGTTAATATTGTCGTTATTATCGTCGTTAATATCGTTATTATCATCGTTGTTATCGTCCTTATTATCCTCATAATTATCGTCGTTATTTTGTCACAATCATCGTCGTTAATGTCGTCGTTAATATCGTCATTATCATCGTTGTTATCGTCCTTATCATCCTCATAATTATCGTCGTTAATATCGTCGTTATTTTGTCATAATCATCGTCGTTAATGTCGTCGTTATTATCGTCATTATCTACGTTGTTATCGTCATAAATATCATCGATAATATCGTCGTTATTATTGTCATTATCTTCTTTTTATCGTCGTTTTTAACGTCGTTATTATCGTCGTTAATATCGTCGTTAATATCGTCATTATAATCGTTGTTATCGTCCTTATTATCCTCATAATTATCGTCGTTAATATCGTCGTTATTTTGTCATAAACATCGTCGTTAATGTCGTCGTTATTATCGTCATTATCATCGTTGTTATCATCCTTATCATCCTCATAATTATGGTCGTTAATATCGTCGTTATTTTGTCATAATCATCGACGATAATGTCGTCGTTATTATCGTCATTATCTTCGTTGTTATCGTCATAATTATCATCGTTAATATCGTCGTTATTATTGTCATTATCTTCTTTTTATCGACGTTATTATCGTCGTTAATATCGTCGTTATTATCGTCGTTAATATCGTCATTATCATCGTTGTTATCGTCCTTATTATCCTCATAATTATCGTCGTTAATATCGTCGTTATTTTGTCACAATCATCGTCGTTAATGTCGTCGTTATTATCGTCATTATCTACGTTGTTATCGTCATAAATATCATCGATAATATCGTCGTTATTATTGTCATTATCTTCTTTTTATCGTCGTTATTAACGTCGTTATTATCGTCGTTAATATCGTCGTTAATATCGTCATTATAATCGTTGTTATCGTCCTTATTATCCTCATAATTATCGTCGTTAATATCGTCGTTATTTTGTCATAATCATCGTCGTTAATGTCGTCGTTATTATCGTCATTATCTACGTTGTTATCGTCATAAATATCATCGATAATATCGTCGTTATTATTGTCATTATCTTCTTTTTATCGTCGTTATTAACAACATTATTATCGTCGTTAATATCGTCGTTATTATCGTCGTTAATATCGTTATTATCATCGTTGTTATCGTCCTTATTATCCTCATAATTATCGTCGTTATTTTGTCACAATCATCGTCGTTAATGTCGTCGTTAATATCGTCATTATCATCGTTGTTATCGTCCTTATCATCCTCATAATTATCGTCGTTAATATCGTCGTTATTTTGTCATAATCATCGTCGTTAATGTCGTCGTTATTTTCGTCATTATCTACGTTGTTATCGTCATAAATATCATCGATAATATCGTCGTTCTTATTGTCATTATCTTCTTTTTATCGTCGTTATTAACGTCGTTATTATCGTCGTTAATATCGTCATTATCATCGTTGTTATCGTCCTTATCATCCTCATAATTATCGTCGTTAATATCGTCGTTATTTTGTCATAATCATCGTCGTTAATGTCGTCGTTATTATCGTCATTATCTACGTTGTTATCGTCATAAATATCATCGATAATATCGTCGTTATTATTGTCATTATCTTCTTTTTATTGTCTTTATTATCGTCGTTAATATCGTCGTTATTATCGTCGTTAATATCGTCGTTAATATCGTCATTATCATCGTTGTTATCGTCCTTATCATCCTCATAATTATCGTCGTTAATATCGTCGTTATTTTGTCATAATCATCGTCGTTAATGTCGTCGTTATTATCGTCATTATCTACGTTGTTATCGTCATAAATATCATCGATAATATCGTCGTTATTATTGTCATTATCTTCTTTTTATCGTCGTTTTTAACGTCGTTATTATCGTCGTTAATATCGTCGTTAATATCGTCATTATAATCGTTGTTATCGTCCTTATTATCCTCATAATTATCGTCGTTAATATCGTCGTTATTTTGTCATAAACATCGTCGTTAATGTCGTCGTTATTATCGTCATTATCATCGTTGTTATCATCCTTATCATCCTCATAATTATCGTCGTTAATATCGTCGTTAATTTGTCATAATCATCGACGATAATGTCGTCGTTATTATCGTCATTATCTTCGTTGTTATCGTCATAATTATCATCGTTAATATCGTCGTTATTATTGTCATTATCTTCTTTTTATCGACGTTATTATCGTCGTTAATATCGTCGTTATTATCGTCGTTAATATCGTCATTATCATCGTTGTTATCGTCCTTATTATCCTCATAATTATCGTCGTTAATATCGTCGTTATTTTGTCACAATCATCGTCGTTAATGTCGTCGTTATTATCGTCATTATCATCGTTGTTATCGTCCTTATCATCCTCATAATTATCGTCGTTAATATCGTCGTTATTTTGTCATAATCATCGTCGTTAATGTCGTCGTTATTATCGTCATTATCTACGTTGTTATCGTCATAAATATTATCTTTAATATCGTCGTTATTATTGTCATTATCTTCTTTTTATTGTCTTTATTATCGTCGTTAATATCGTCGTTATTATCGTCGTTAATATCGTCGTTAATATCGTCATTATCATCGTTGTTATCGTCCTTATCATCCTCATAATTATCGTCGTTAATATCGTCGTTATTTTGTCATAATCATCGTCGTTAATGTCGTCGTTATTATCGTCATTATCTACGTTGTTATCGTCATAAATATTATCGTTAATATCGTCGTTATTATTGTCATTATCTTCTTTTTATTGTCTTTATTATCGTCGTTAATATCGTCGTTATTATCGTCGTTAATATCGTCATTATCATCGTTGTTATCGTCCTTATTATCCTCATAATTATCGTCGTTAATATCGTCGTTATTTTGTCATAATCATCGTCGTTAATGTCGTCGTTATTATCGTCATTATCTACGTTGTTATCGTCATAAATATCATCGATAATATCGTCGTTATTATTATCATTATCTTCTTTTTATCGTCGTTATTAACGTCGTTATTATCGTCGTTAATATCGTCGTTAATATCATCATTATAATCGTTGTTATCGTCCTTATTATCCTCATAATTATCGTCGTTAATATCGTCGTTATTTTGTCATAATCATCGTCGTTAATGTCGTCGTTATTATCGTCATTATCTACGTTGTTATCGTCATAAATATCATCGATAATATCGTCGTTATTATTGTCATTATCTTCTTTTTATCGTCGTTTTTAACGTCGTTATTATCGTCGTTAATATCGTCGTTAATATCGTCATTATAATCGTTGTTATCGTCCTTATCATCCTCATAATTATCGTCGTTAATATCGTCGTTATTTTGTCATAATCATCGTCGTTAATGTCGTCGTTATTATCGTCATTATCTACGTTGTTATCGACATAAATATTATCTTTAATATCGTCGTTATTATTGTCATTATCTTCTTTTTATTGTCTTTATTATCGTCGTTAATATCGTCGTTATTATCGTCGTTAATATCGTCGTTAATATCGTCATTATCATCGTTGTTATCGTCCTTATTATCCTCATAATTATCGTCGATAATATCGTCGTTATTTTGTCATAATCATCGTCGTTAATGTCGTCGTTAATATCGTCATTATCATCGTTGTTATCGTCCTTATCATCCTCATAATTATCGTCGTTAATATCGTCGTTATTTTGTCATAATCATCGTCGTTAATGTCGTCGTTATTTTCGTCATTATCTACGTTGTTATCGTCATAAATATCATCGATAATATCGTCGTTCTTATTGTCATTATCTTCTTTTTATCGTCGTTATTAACGTCGTTATTATCGTCGTTAATATCGTCATTATCATCGTTGTTATCGTCCTTATCATCCTCATAATTATCGTCGTTAATATCGTCGTTATTTTGTCATAATCATCGTCGTTAATGTCGTCGTTATTATCGTCATTATCTACGTTGTTATCGTCATAAATATCATCGATAATATCGTCGTTATTATTATCATTATCTTCTTTTTATTGTCTTTATTATCGTCGTTAATATCGTCGTTATTATCGTCGTTAATATCGTCGTTAATATCGTCATTATCATCGTTGTTATCGTCCTTATCATCCTCATAATTATCGTCGTTAATATCGTCGTTATTTTGTCATAATCATCGTCGTTAATGTCGTCGTTATTATCGTCATTATCTACGTTGTTATCGTCATAAATATCATCGATAATATCGTCGTTATTATTGTCATTATCTTCTTTTTATCGTCGTTTTTAACGTCGTTATTATCGTCGTTAATATCGTCGTTAATATCGTCATTATAATCGTTGTTATCGTCCTTATTATCCTCATAATTATCGTCGTTAATATCGTCGTTATTTTGTCATAAACATCGTCGTTAATGTCGTCGTTATTATCGTCATTATCATCGTTGTTATCATCCTTATCATCCTCATAATTATGGTCGTTAATATCGTCGTTATTTTGTCATAATCATCGACGATAATGTCGTCGTTATTATCGTCATTATCTTCGTTGTTATCGTCATAATTATCATCGTTAATATCGTCGTTATTATTGTCATTATCTTCTTTTTATCGACGTTATTATCGTCGTTAATATCGTCGTTATTATCGTCGTTAATATCGTCATTATCATCGTTGTTATCGTCCTTATTATCCTCATAATTATCGTCGTTAATATCGTCGTTATTTTGTCACAATCATCGTCGTTAATGTCGTCGTTATTATCGTCATTATCTACGTTGTTATCGTCATAAATATCATCGATAATATCGTCGTTATTATTGTCATTATCTTCTTTTTATCGTCGTTATTAACGTCGTTATTATCGTCGTTAATATCGTCGTTAATATCGTCATTATAATCGTTGTTATCGTCCTTATTATCCTCATAATTATCGTCGTTAATATCGTCGTTATTTTGTCATAATCATCGTCGTTAATGTCGTCGTTATTATCGTCATTATCTACGTTGTTATCGTCATAAATATCATCGATAATATCGTCGTTATTATTGTCATTATCTTCTTTTTATCGTCGTTATTAACAACATTATTATCGTCGTTAATATCGTCGTTATTATCGTCGTTAATATCGTTATTATCATCGTTGTTATCGTCCTTATTATCCTCATAATTATCGTCGTTATTTTGTCACAATCATCGTCGTTAATGTCGTCGTTAATATCGTCATTATCATCGTTGTTATCGTCCTTATCATCCTCATAATTATCGTCGTTAATATCGTCGTTATTTTGTCATAATCATCGTCGTTAATGTCGTCGTTATTTTCGTCATTATCTACGTTGTTATCGTCATAAATATCATCGATAATATCGTCGTTCTTATTGTCATTATCTTCTTTTTATCGACGATAATAACGACGTTATTATCGTCGTTAATATCGTCATTATCATCGTTGTTATCGTCCTTATCATCCTCATAATTATCGTCGTTAATATCGTCGTTATTTTGTCATAATCATCGTCGTTAATGTCGTCGTTATTATCGTCATTATCTACGTTGTTATCGTCATAAATATCATCGATAATATCGTCGTTATTATTGTCATTATCTTCTTTTTATCGTCGTTTTTAACGTCGTTATTATCGTCGTTAATATCGTCGTTAATATCGTCATTATAATCGTTGTTATCGTCCTTAGTATCCTCATAATTATCGTCGTTAATATCGTCGTTATTTTGTCATAAACATCGTCGTTAATGTCGTCGTTATTATCGTCATTATCATCGTTGTTATCATCCTTATCATCCTCATAATTATGGTCGTTAATATCGTCGTTATTTTGTCATAATCATCGACGATAATGTCGTCGTTATTATCGTCATTATCTTCGTTGTTATCGTCATAATTATCATCGTTAATATCGTCGTTATTTTGTCATAATCATCGTCGTTAATGTCGTCGTTATTATCGTCATTATCTACGTTGTTATCGTCATAAATATCATCGATAATATCGTCGTTATTATTGTCATTATCTTCTTTTTATTGTCTTTATTATCGTCGTTAATATCGTCGTTATTATCGTCGTTAATATCGTCGTTAATATCGTCATTATCATCGTTGTTATCGTCCTTATCATCCTCATAATTATCGTCGTTAATATCGCCGTTATTTTGTCATAATCATCGTCGTTAATGTCGTCGTTATTTTCGTCATTATCTACGTTGTTATCGTCATAAATATTATCGTTAATATCGTCGTTATTATTGTCATTATCTTCTTTTTATTGTCTTTATTATCGTCGTTAATATCGTCGTTATTATCGTCGTTAATATCGTCGTTAATATCGTCATAATCATCGTTGTTATCGTCCTTATTATCCTCATAATTATCGTCGTTAATATCGTCGTTATTTTGTCATAATCATCGTCGTTAATGTCGTCGTTATTATCGTCATTATCTACGTTGTTATCGTCATAAATATCATCGATAATATCGTCGTTATTATTGTCATTATCTTCTTTTTATCGTCGTTATTAACGTCGTTATTATCGTCGTTAATATCGTCGTTAATATCGTCATTATCATCGTTGTTATCGTCCTTATCATCCTCATAATTATCGTCGTTAATATCGTCGTTATTTTGTCATAATCATCGTCGTTAATGTCGTCGTTATTATCGTCATTATCTACGTTGTTATCGTCATAAATATCATCGATAATATCGTCGTTATTATTGTCATTATCTTCTTTTTATCGACGTTATTATCGTCGTTAATATCGTCGTTATTATCGTCGTTAATATCGTCATTATCATCGTTGTTATCGTCCTTATTATCCTCATAATTATCGTCGTTAATATCGTCGTTATTTTGTCACAATCATCGTCGTTAATGTCGTCGTTATTATCGTCATTATCATCGTTGTTATCGTCCTTATCATCCTCATAATTATCGTCGTTAATATCGTCGTTATTTTGTCATAATCATCGTCGTTAATGTCGTCGTTATTATCGTCATTATCTACGTTGTTATCGTCATAAATATTATCGTTAATATCGTCGTTATTATTGTCATTATCTTCTTTTTATCGTCGTTATTAACAACGTTATTATCGTCGTTAATATTGTCGTTATTATCGTCGTTAATATCGTTATTATCATCGTTGTTATCGTCCTTATTATCCTCATAATTATCGTCGTTATTTTGTCACAATCATCGTCGTTAATGTCGTCGTTAATATCGTCATTATCATCGTTGTTATCGTCCTTATCATCCTCATAATTATCGTCGTTAATATCGTCGTTATTTTGTCATAATCATCGTCGTTATTATCGTCATTATCTACGTTGTTATCGTCATAAATATCATCGATAATATCGTCGTTATTATTGTCATTATCTTCTTTTTATCGTCGTTTTTAACGTCGTTATTATCGTCGTTAATATCGTCGTTAATATCGTCATTATAATCGTTGTTATCGTCCTTATTATCCTCATAATTATCGTCGTTAATATCGTCGTTATTTTGTCATAAACATCGTCGTTAATGTCGTCGTTATTATCGTCATTATCATCGTTGTTATCATCCTTATCATCCTCATAATTATGGTCGTTAATATCGTCGTTATTTTGTCATAATCATCGACGATAATGTCGTCGTTATTATCGTCATTATCTTCGTTGTTATCGTCATAATTATCATCGTTAATATCGTCGTTATTATTGTCATTATCTTCTTTTTATCGACGTTATTATCGTCGTTAATATCGTCGTTATTATCGTCGTTAATATCGTCATTATCATCGTTGTTATCGTCCTTATTATCCTCATAATTATCGTCGTTAATATCGTCGTTATTTTGTCACAATCATCGTCGTTAATGTCGTCGTTATTATCGTCATTATCTACGTTGTTATCGTCATAAATATCATCGATAATATCGTCGTTATTATTGTCATTATCTTCTTTTTATCGTCGTTATTAACGTCGTTATTATCGTCGTTAATATCGTCGTTAATATCGTCATTATAATCGTTGTTATCGTCCTTATTATCCTCATAATTATCGTCGTTAATATCGTCGTTATTTTGTCATAATCATCGTCGTTAATGTCGTCGTTATTATCGTCATTATCTACGTTGTTATCGTCATAAATATCATCGATAATATCGTCGTTATTATTGTCATTATCTTCTTTTTATCGTCGTTATTAACAACATTATTATCGTCGTTATTATCGTCGTTAATATCGTTATTATCATCGTTGTTATCGTCCTTATTATCCTCATAATTATCGTCGTTATTTTGTCACAATCATCGTCGTTAATGTCGTCGTTAATATCGTCATTATCATCGTTGTTATCGTCCTTATCATCCTCATAATTATCGTCGTTAATATCGTCGTTATTTTGTCATAATCATCGTCGTTAATGTCGTCGTTATTTTCGTCATTATCTACGTTGTTATCGTCATAAATATCATCGATAATATCGTCGTTCTTATTGTCATTATCTTCTTTTTATCGTCGTTATTAACGTCGTTATTATCGTCGTTAATATCGTCATTATCATCGTTGTTATCGTCCTTATCATCCTCATAATTATCGTCGTTAATATCGTCGTTATTTTGTCATAATCATCGTCGTTAATGTCGTCGTTATTATCGTCATTATCTACGTTGTTATCGTCATAAATATCATCGATAATATCGTCGTTATTATTGTCATTATCTTCTTTTTATTGTCTTTATTATCGTCGTTAATATCGTCGTTATTATCGTCGTTAATATCGTCGTTAATATCGTCATTATCATCGTTGTTATCGTCCTTATCATCCTCATAATTATCGTCGTTAATATCGTCGTTATTTTGTCATAATCATCGTCGTTAATGTCGTCGTTATTATCGTCATTATCTACGTTGTTATCGTCATAAATATCATCGATAATATCGTCGTTATTATTGTCATTATCTTCTTTTTATCGTCGTTTTTAACGTCGTTATTATCGTCGTTAATATCGTCGTTAATATCGTCATTATAATCGTTGTTATCGTCCTTATTATCCTCATAATTATCGTCGTTAATATCGTCGTTATTTTGTCATAAACATCGTCGTTAATGTCGTCGTTATTATCGTCATTATCATCGTTGTTATCATCCTTATCATCCTCATAATTATCGTCGTTAATATCGTCGTTATTTTGTCATAATCATCGACGATAATGTCGTCGTTATTATCGTCATTATCTTCGTTGTTATCGTCATAATTATCATCGTTAATATCGTCGTTATTATTGTCATTATCTTCTTTTTATCGACGTTATTATCGTCGTTAATATCGTCGTTATTATCGTCGTTAATATCGTCGTTAATATCGTCATTATCATCGTTGTTATCGTCCTTATCATCCTCATAATTATCGTCGTTAATATCGTCGTTATTTTGTCATAATCATCGTCGTTAATGTCGTCGTTATTATCGTCATTATCTACGTTGTTATCGTCATAAATATCATCGATAATATCGTCGTTATTATTGTCATTATCTTCTTTTTATCGTCGTTTTTAACGTCGTTATTATCGTCGTTAATATCGTCGTTAATATCGTCATTATAATCGTTGTTATCGTCCTTATTATCCTCATAATTATCGTCGTTAATATCGTCGTTATTTTGTCATAAACATCGTCGTTAATGTCGTCGTTATTATCGTCATTATCATCGTTGTTATCATCCTTATCATCCTCATAATTATCGTCGTTAATATCGTCGTTATTTTGTCATAATCATCGACGATAATGTCGTCGTTATTATCGTCATTATCTTCGTTGTTATCGTCATAATTATCATCGTTAATATCGTCGTTATTATTGTCATTATCTTCTTTTTATCGACGTTATTATCGTCGTTAATATCGTCGTTATTATCGTCGTTAATATCGTCATTATCATCGTTGTTATCGTCCTTATTATCCTCATAATTATCGTCGTTAATATCGTCGTTATTTTGTCACAATCATCGTCGTTAATGTCGTCGTTATTATCGTCATTATCATCGTTGTTATCGTTCTTATCATCCTCATAATTATCGTCGTTAATATCGTCGTTATTTTGTCATAATCATCGTCGTTAATGTCGTCGTTATTATCGTCATTATCTACGTTGTTATCGTCATAAATATTATCTTTAATATCGTCGTTATTATTGTCATTATCTTCTTTTTATTGTCTTTATTATCGTCGTTAATATCGTCGTTATTATCGTCGTTAATATCGTCGTTAATATCGTCATTATCATCGTTGTTATCGTCCTTATCATCCTCATAATTATCGTCGTTAATATCGTCGTTATTTTGTCATAATCATCGTCGTTAATGTCGTCGTTATTATCGTCATTATCTACGTTGTTATCGTCATAAATATCATCGATAATATCGTCGTTATTATTATCATTATCTTCTTTTTATCGTCGTTATTAACGTCGTTATTATCGTCGTTAATATCGTCGTTAATATCATCATTATAATCGTTGTTATCGTCCTTATTATCCTCATAATTATCGTCGTTAATATCGTCGTTATTTTGTCATAATCATCGTCGTTAATGTCGTCGTTATTATCGTCATTATCTACGTTGTTATCGTCATAAATATCATCGATAATATCGTCGTTATTATTGTCATTATCTTCTTTTTATCGTCGTTTTTAACGTCGTTATTATCGTCGTTAATATCGTCGTTAATATCGTCATTATAATCGTTGTTATCGTCCTTATCATCCTCATAATTATCGTCGTTAATATCGTCGTTATTTTGTCATAATCATCGTCGTTAATGTCGTCGTTATTATCGTCATTATCTACGTTGTTATCGACATAAATATTATCTTTAATATCGTCGTTATTATTGTCATTATCTTCTTTTTATTGTCTTTATTATCGTCGTTAATATCGTCGTTATTATCGTCGTTAATATCGTCGTTAATATCGTCATTATCATCGTTGTTATCGTCCTTATTATCCTCATAATTATCGTCGATAATATCGTCGTTATTTTGTCATAATCATCGTCGTTAATGTCGTCGTTAATATCGTCATTATC
>CAJVQJ010000009.1:645000-687262 GCA_911387685.1 Dolichovespula media
AACGGTAATAGACTTATTTTATATATATATATATGTTTTTGGAATCAAGTTTCCGTGTGAACTTAATATGAAATCAATGGTTAATCCGTGTTTTAGGTGAATAAAAATCATGGTCTTTGATAATACGCCGATGTTACTTTGTCTCAATTTCAATAGCAATTTCAATTCGTTGAAAACGTTGATTCTCATCGAATGAAATATAATTGTAATGACATAAATATTCGATATACTGTATCTATTTACATATCTATTTATTATCTCAACGTTTTGTACTACTTCCGAAAGGCTACGATAAAACGAAAAACAAGAAAATTGGTAAAAATATCTATAAGCAGTAAACGGACTTGTTTTATCTATATATATATATGTTTTTTTTCGTGATCTCCTATCCGTGTAAATTTAATATGCGATTAATGGTCGGGTGAAAAAAACAAAACACATGACTTTTGAGGCGTTAATTTGCCTCGTTTTTCAAATCAACACGCAACGAATGTAGTCATACGAAATAAATTACTGGTAACAAATTTCCTACCGATATTAAAGGCTATTTATCAATTGATTCTAATCGATGAGAAACAGAAAAAAAAGAAAAAGAACACATTTTTAGGGTAATTATGCGAAAAAGAATTAGCTTGCATTTCATTTTCATTTCTTTATCTTTTTCTATTTTCAAAAAATCTACTTGGCCCACCGTAGAAATGAAAATCGACGGGCTCGCAGTAATGCAATGTCTCCCTTCATACAGAGGCGCCCTCCCGTTGTTGTTAAGAAAATTACAAGAGCTAAAGGTCGAATTGATATTTCGAGATGGAATGTTGCAAACTCTCGGGGAAATTCGTGCGAAAATATATTCCGGGATACGACGTTCCCTGTCAATTCCAATGAACTTTCGCGTGGTCGATAACGTCGAGAACGCAAAATTTAGCAACCTAGTTCATAAGAGTGCATACTTGATCGGCAGAGTTTACAACCAAGCCGAGATTGCGTTAAATGCACTGGAATCCGTCAGGATCAAGTGGTTGAATTTGGCGGCACCTGCTACGATCGATATTGGCGAAAAGTATGTACGTAGGTCCACGTATCCGTATGCGTATACCAGATCTCTCATTCTAGAACTTGTCTCCACCTTTAACAGTTCGCCGTTAATCAATATCGGATGATTGCATAGAATCGTCCGCGGATTTTCATAGAAACCATTTAGTTATTATATAACGGAGTTATTTGTGTGATAATTATTTATTACATCGAATAGATAACGTTAGTTTATTTCAATTTAACGACAGATATTGTTCGAATAAGTCCATTCGTGTATAAGAGTAGTCATTAAGAATTCAGATCGAAAGGGTGGATTTGCGGGATAGGCAGATAGTCGAGAGTGTTGGGATAAAATATATTCAAACCATTTATTTTGACTGAAATTTTCAAAATGAATTCAGTATGGAAGAATCGACCCCGCCCTAGACGGCCTTGTGGCATCGATGAAGACATTGTGCTTGCCTCGATGGAAAGAAACTCAAGATTTAAAACTGAAAATATTGCTGAGAGGCTGAACATCGATAATTCAACGGCATTTCGTCATTTAAAAGAGATTGGATACGTTGCTATGGGGCAGACATATGCATTTGGGTGTGGCATCTTCTGACTACAAGGAATAAGCTAACCCGTATGGATGTGGTTCCTTCTCAACAAACGAGAGCCTTTGTTACTACGAATAGTAACAGAATTATCGAATGAAAATTGTATTCTCCAGAGAAACCTACATCCAAAAAGGACACGGAAAATAGAAACTGAAGAAGCAGAACCCGTAAGGGGTGGCTTGCATCCGATGAGGGTGTTGCTATGCGGTTGCTGGGGTCGCAAGGGCATTTTGAGCTGCGCCGCCGTGGTGGAACGAGCAGTGTGAGCAACTAACTAGAAGAGCCTATTCGAGAAGAACGCCCGATTTTGGCCGATCAATAAAGCGTCATCTTCCACCATGGCGATACTACGTCACACAACGGACGCTGCAAAGACTTCAGGAGTTGTTACGGGGAAACCCTCCAGTATCCATCATATTCTATTCCAGTTATCGCGCTTTTAGATTTTTATCCGTTCCGGTCTTTCGAGGAAGTCGTCGGGAACCACCTTACAAACATTTAATCAAGAAAATAATGGAATCGACAAGCCTAGAGGTCGTTGAAAAACCATTGTGGAAAGGAATGGAGACCTTATAATCTATTAATAAAAGTGGTTTATCTTGAAAATATAATTTATTTAAGTTAACATTTAAATGCGCACGAACTTATGCAACCATCCAATAAAATATCTCTCGAATACGATCGTTGCTACAAACCAATGTTGCGAAAAGGAAAAGAAACAAAAAAAAAAAAAAAGAAAAAGAAGAAGAAAAAGACAAAAAAAGAAGAAAATTTTCCTTCTATATGCCAACAGATTAAAGGTAGCATCTCCTAGTGATTGGGGTGTGGCTTTCAAGGAAGCGAAACAATGGGCGCAGGAGGTGAGTATGGCCAACATTAAAGATCGATCGATAAAATGAATATAATAAAGTTAATTCCAATGGTTGCGATTGCGCAGGTCCAAAAATTACGAGGGGGCGTGGTCAAAATGTCTTCTATTAGGATCGATACAGGAACAACCAGGAACGATTTGGAATCGGCACCTCGACGTTATTAGGAACGTTTGTGTGCGGATTCGAGGGTCAAGGCATCTTCGAGATTGGTGGCTTTCGTTGATTTTTTATCGTTTGCCACGAAGGAATTGGAAAAGAGGCTGCACAATGTCGAAAAGATTGGATTGGCCAATGCAGCTCATGAACAGTTTCAACGACAGTATACCGTAATTGGTGACGAAATGGAAGTTGTTGCTGGTCTTGCTAAAGTGTTGGCTGCTTGGACGAGCGAAAAATTGGAAGGTCGTTTAATCGTCCTTACGGATCAATCTATCAACCTGCATTAATGACCGACAAGAGCTCGAGAAGACTGCTACTTTGCCGTTGGTGAGGTGCAAAGAGTTCGACAACCTGTTCACCGAAGTTAAGTGTCCGCTGCTAAGACATCTTGACGAGAAGCGTTTCGGTCAAGAAAAAAGAAAGAAATAGAAAAAAAAAAGAAGAGGAAGAAGAGGACGAAGACTTAGAAGACGAAGTGGACAAGGACGACGAAGGAGAGAAGAAAGAAAGGGAAGAGGAGAGAAGACCGATCGAAAAGGAAAACGAATACGAAGGGAAAAAAAGAGGAAGAAGAAGAAAGTAAAAGATTCTTATCGATATACGGAATATATAATAATTCCGTTAAAGACTTTATAACCGGTTAATTTCGTCGATTAATTAACTATTATAAGAAATTATCGACAAATTTTGGAAGATCTGCAAGCATCGAAATCATGCTGCCGACGAAAGAAGAAAGAAGATACAAGACTCTTCTACATCCCGAAGCCGTAAGTATTATTATATATATTATTTTTTTCTTGTTTATATTTGATATAAATTACGTTTTAATTATTATCAATAAAATCGAGGAAACTGCCTCGATTCAGCCTTATGTAATGATATGTATATTCTTAGTTTGGCTTATCTTATTCCTCTGCTTGAGCAGAAGGAATTGAAAGCTCCGAAAAGGTCTTTTACTTCAAAGCTTTATTTCCTTACGTCGTTTTATAAGTCATACAAGCATATATATATATATATATATTAAATTTTGAATGCATTTAATATGAATGATCGTAAACTTTATAATTTGATATACGGTAAGGAGATACAAGCGTTGAAGTAAAAGACGGAAATGAATATAAAAAATGATTAATTCTATACTATGGGGTGCCGCGGCCGTATAGATATATTTTGCTTATTGTTAGTGGATCTCTAGCTAAGAAATTAAATGAACCGGGTAAAAAAAAATAAATAACCTGGAAAAAATAGAAAAACATAAAAAAAAAAATAAAAAAGTCACGAAAAAAGGAGAAAACCGTAAAAAAAATAAAAAACCATGAAGAGATATATATATATGAGTAAATATATATATATATATATATGTATATATATATATGTATATATGTATATATGCACAAACATATACAAATTTTTTTTTACATTCATCCCCTTCTCTTTTTCTCTCTTTTACATAGCCTCTATTACAGTAGTAGAATATATCATAGTGAGATATGAATGTGTATATATACATGTATACATATGCGGGTAAATATATATATATATATATATATATATATATATATATATATTTATATATATATATATATGGTTAAACATATATATATATGTATATATGTATATATGTATAAATGCACAAACATATACAAATTCTTTTTACATTCATATCTCTCTTTGTTTCTTGTTCACTGCCAAATTTTATGTATACAAATATTTTGCTGCTAGTAACAAGGCGATCCTTTCGATCCTTCTTTCCATTACTTTCGCTAGTATTTTTTACGCACACAACAGCACAAGTACACGCACAAACACACAATACATTTAATTATATTAACAAAAATAACCACATATTATTTACTTTAAACACCGAAAGTAATTAAAGAAAAAGAGGAGATTTTCAGTTTTATATGAAACAATCCTTTTTCGTTATCTTATGTTTATTTTAATTTCGGGAGTGAGAGCGAAAGAGATAGATAGCTGGCGCGGAGGGGGGTCGAGAAAAAAAAGAAACATTAATGGCACCTTAAGTACAAATTTAATATTAAGATCATGTCGCATACTAGCCAATAGTATGCGTACACTAGTCAATAGTTAGTAGATAGGTTATTTATCAGAGAAAATATTTTTGATGAAAAATATAATATATATCTTTTTACAAATAGTATATTGTGCTTCACACGGACACGCACACGTACACGCACACGCACACGCGCGCGCGCACACTCACACAGCACACACACCCACATAGGCACACACACAGGTACGCACCCACACACGCACACTCACACAGCACACACACCCACATAGGCACACACACAGGTACGCACCCACACACGCAAACTCACACAGCACACACACACACATAGGCACACACACAGGTACGCACCCACACACGCAAACTCACACACACACACAGAGGCACACACGGAGCAGACACAAACACACACACAAACATGAAGCACAAAAATTATATTTTTGATTATTAAAACTATATTAATTTCATATTATACATATATATACATATACCTATACATATACATATCATACATATCTATCTATATATATACACATATATACACACATATAAAAACATGTATATACATATATATACATATATATACATAATACATATATATACACAATATACATATATATACACACATATATATACATATATATATATATATATATTCATTCATCTTTCTTGTTTTTCACTGACACTCCCCCCCCCCGCACGCCGTGCCTCACTGCCATTATACGCCCCCACTTTTTTTATCTTACACTATTTAAACATCAAACGCAAAAACCCTACGCTTTTTTTCATTATTAAAAGAACTATTATTTAATAAAAAAATATATTTTATCTAATTATAAATATTATACATTATATACCAAAGTCCGAGGATGAATCCTTATAGGCAGGGCCTATAATAGGATTCATCCTATATAAGGATTCATCCTCGACGACGAATAAATAAGTTGTTACTATTACTTTGACAAAATTATATTTCGGTTAATTAAATTAAATAACATTCAATAATATTTCCTATATTGAATATACATTAATTAATCGTTATATGCACATGCATATATTTCTACGCGCACATATATTTATAAATATATACATCTATATATACGTAGATATAGGATTTAGATATAGGTAATTTTACATAGGTTTTATTTGTTGTTGGTTTTTTTTTTTTATATTCTTTTATTTTTTTCATGGTTTTTTATTTTTTTTTTTTATATTATTCTATTTTTTTCATGGTTTTTTATTTTTTTTATATTCTTCTATTTTTTTCATGGTTTTTTATTTTTTTTACGGTTTTCTACTTTTTTATTTTTTTTTATTTTTTTCTATTTTTTCCAGGTTATTTATTTTTTTTATACCCGGTTCATTTAATTTCTTAGCTAGAGATCCACTAACTATAAGCAAAATATATCTATACGGCCGCGGCACCCCATAGTATAGAATTAATCATTTTTTATATTCATTTCCGTCTTTTACTTCAACGCTTGTATCTCCTTACCGTATATCAAATTATAAAGTTAACGATCATTCATATTAAATGCATTCAAAATTTAATATATATATATATATGCTTGTATGACTTATAAAACGACGTAAGGAAATAAAGCTTTGAAGTAAAAGACCTTTTCGGAGCTTTCAATTCCTTCTGCTCAAGCAGAGGAATAAGATAAGCCAAACTAAGAATATACATATCATTACATAAGGCTGAATCGAGGCAGTTTCCTCGATTTTATTGATAATAATTAAAACGTAATTTATATCAAATATAAACAAGAAAAAAATAATATATATAATAATACTTACGGCTTCGGGATGTAGAAGAGTCTTTTATCTTCTTTCTTCTTTCTTTTTTCGTATATATGTATATAAAAAATAAAAAACCATGAAAAAAATAAAAGAATATAAAAAAAAAACCAACAACAAATAAAACCTATGTAAAATTACCTATATCTAAATCCTATATCTACGTATATATAGATGTATATATTTATAAATATATGTGCGTGTAGAAATATATACATGTGCATATAACGATTAATTAATGTATATTCAATATAGGAAATATTATTGAACGCTATTTAATTTAATTAACCGAAATATAATTTTGTCAAAGTAATAATAACAACTTATTTATTCGTCGTCGAGAATGAATCCTTATATAGGATGAATCCTATTATAGGCCCTGCCTATAAGGATTCATCCTCGGACTTTGGTATATAATGTATAATATTTATAATTAGATAAAATAAATTTTTTTATTAAATAATAGTTCTTTTAATAATGAAAAAAGCGTCGGGTTTTTGCGTTTGATATTTAAATAGTGTAAGATAAAAAAAGTGGGGGCGTGTAATGGCAGTGAGGCATGGCGGGCGGGGGGGGAAGTGTCAGTGAAAAAAAAGAAAGATGAATGAATATATATATATATGTATATATATGTGTGTTTGTATATGTATATTGTGTATATATATATGTATTATGTATATATATGTATATATATGTATATCTATGTTTTTATATGTGTGTATATATATGTATATATATAGATAGATATATATGATATCTATATAGATAGGTAAATGTATATATATGTATAATATGAAATTAATATAGTTTTAATAATCAAAAATATAATTTTTGTGCTTCATGTTTGTGTGTGTGTTTGTGTCTGCTCCGTGTGTGCTCTGTGTGTGTGTGTGTGTGTGTGTGTGTGTGTGTGTGTGTGTGTGTGTGTGCGTGCGTGCGTGCGCGATGTGTGAGTTTGCGTGTGTGGGTGCGTACCTGTGTGTGTGCCTATGTGGGTGTGTGTGCTGTGTGAGTGTGCGCGCGCGCGTGTGCGTGTGCGTGTACGTGTGCGTGTCGTGTGCGTGTCCGTGTGAAGCACAATATACTATTTGTAAAAAGATATATATTATATTTTTCATCAAAAATATTTTCTCTGATAAATAACCTATCTACTAACTATTGACTAGTGTACGCATACTATTGGCTAGTATGCGACATGATCTTAATATTAGATTTGTACTTAAGGTGCCATTAATGTTTCTTTTTTTTCTCGACCCCCCACCGCGCCCGCTATCTATCTCTTTCGCTCTCACTCCCGAAATTAAAATAAACATAAGATAACGAAAAAGGATTGTTTCATATAAAACTGAAAATCTCCTCTTTTTCTTTAATTACTTTCGGTGTTTAAAGTAAATAATATGTGGTTATTTTTGTTAATATAATTAAATGTATTGTGTGTTTGTGCGTGTACTTGTGCTGTTGTGTGCGTAAAAAATACTAGCGAAAGTAATGAAAGATCGATCAGGAGAAAAGTAAAATGAGGAGTAGAAAGTAATGGAAAGAAGGATCGAAAGGATCGCCTTGTTACTAGCAGCAAAATATTTGTATACATAAAATTTGGCAGTGAACAAGAAACAAAGAGAGATATGAATGTAAAAAAAATTTGTATATGTTTGTGCATATATACATATATACATATATACATATATATATATATCTATATATATATATTAACCCATATATATATATATATATATATATATATATATATATATATTTACCCGCATATGTATACATGTATATATACACATTCATATCTCACTATGATATACTCTACTACTGTAATAGAGGCTATGTAAAAGAATGAAAAAGAGAAGGGGATGAATGTAAAAAAAAATTTGTGTATAAATACATTTCTACATATATATATATATATATATTTTTTTTCCATATATACATATATAGATTTACCCATATATATGTATATATATATTTACCTATATATATATATATATATATATATATATATATATATATATATATATGTATATACATATATCTATATGTGCCTATAGTTTTACTCTATTACAGTAGTAGAGACAGTGAAAGAGGGAGATAGAGAGAGATATCAAATTATAACATTTTTACCAAATCATTGTACTATTAATCCCACTTAAATATACACTAATTATATTCGTTATTTGTCAGTTAGACTAAATGACGAATTGTATCGCAACGCAAAAACACGAAATGATTATTTATATACCAAAGTGACAAATGTAGGAATAAATAATATCATTTATATAGTAATAATCATTCTTTGACATTAACTTTATTCCTATATTGTTCATTTTTCTTTTTTATTTATTTATATATAAATTTAACTATGTTTATTATATAAGTAGTCATATATATATATATATATATATGCATGCACTTATACATACATACATACATACATACATACATAGATATATATATATATATATATATATATATATATATGTATGTATATATGTATATAAAAATATATCTTTATTCATTACGTTTTGTATTTTGTATATTGTAAATAATTATTAATAAATGATTCAAAACACACATATATTTTTTTATATCTTCTCGATGGATCAACGAGTAGCAAACTGTCACATTCGGCATATGTTATCGTTACCAACGATATTCTGGCGTCTCTTTAATCTACATATATAAATACCTACGTTCGCCCGTTATATTAATATCTATATATAACATATACACATACATGTGTCTATAGATATATAGTCCATGATAATGAAATCGATTAGAATTTCTTTCTTTTTTTTTTAAGTAATAATAAGAATGAAAAAAAAACTGAAAAACGCAAAAATGAAAAAAAAGGATTAGGTTATTTCTCTCGCGGAGAAGGATCTCGAACGGGAGGATAAAAGCGATAAAAGGATATCCATTTCGCGAAATATTATAGGAATACGAAGCGAAAAAAATTTACGAGATATATTAAGAGCCTTATAGGAGATATATATTAAAAGCCTTGTAAGAGATATATGTATATATGGAGCCTTATAAGAGATATAATTAAGGATGTTTACGTGTTCGACGGTGGTTTTCTTTTAAACATTAATTTGCTTTTCGATACGGCGCCTTATATCGGTTTGATCATTATAAAAAATGTATCTACGACGAACGACGCGAATGTTAAATCTCTACCTAAAATTGTACCATGCCACCAGTGAGTATACGTACCGTTCATTAATGCGGCTATCAATACGATTGTAACTATTATACCGCTTACCGCGTGTATAATCTTAATGGTTATCGGTCTGACGCGTGGATATATCCATTTCGTATTGTCCGCCAATATATCGCTGAACATCATAAGTGCGCCAAGTATCGTAGCGGATAATCCAAGTTTTCTGTGTACGGATTTGAAGTGCGGGCGGTTACTTTTCATTACGATTACAATTATAACGTCCTATAACATTAGACCAAATCCAAAAGATTGTAGTAACCAGTGTATAAAAACGCGATTCTTCCTTGTGATCCTCGAGGATACGTATGCCTCACCCGAGAGACAATCAGATTGCTTCCAACATCAGCAAGCCGATCTGCGTTTCAAATTCGATTAAGAGTAAATGTCACATGGTTATTCCTTTCGGTTGTTGTTACTTTTTTATCTTTTTTTTTTTCTTTAAGAGAACGAGAACAAAAATCTCATAAGAATTAATGATAAATTTAACGATATTCTTCTTCTTCTTATTATTATTTTTATTATTTTTTATTATTTATTATTATTATTATTTTAGTTATTTGTTTTTTTTTAAGAGAACAAATTTCTCATGAATTAATGATAAATATAATGGTATTTTTTAAATGCTATTATTATTGTTGTCATTCAATAAAAAATTCTTTTTCTTAAAAATCGTAAACACAAATCCCTTAAGAACATTAATATTATTGAAGACGATGTATCCTAGCCTCCCACTTCCCCCAACCCAACCCCCCGAACCGCGATATCACTGAGACTTCAAAAGAACAAATTTTGTTCTTTTTTCCTTTTTGTTAAATTTCGAAACGTCGATGCCTAGAAGTTAAATGTAAATCGTGATGATAAATGACTTACCCCAATCGACGTTAATATAGGATGCCAGGCGAAGAGATTGTAGTTTTTCGCCGACAGGACGATGATGTACATAACGGGTGCCAGTAATAGTAAATGCGTCAGAACAGATATAGTTATCGATATAGTACTTGGTGTTGATTTCGGTGGATTGTCCGGAGATCCTTGTACGATAGTCATCTTTACAGTTTATTCGCAGTAGAATCTTTTCTTCTTACTCGAATCCAGTAAAGAAACATTTCCGGTTAATGAATAAGAAAAGAAACCCGGAAATCGATAGATGCAAACAGATAGACAGAGAAGGAGAAAGAAAGAAAGATAGATAGATAGATAGAGAGTGAACGTTTTTCCATGGCAACTTTTTTCTTTTATTCTTTCTTTTTAAGTGATTTATGTCTTTCCAAGCTTGCTTCACGTTCGAGAGAGATTGAATTCTTTATTCCCGGAATCTAAAGATGATTATCTTAAGATCGAAACGTTGTTTCCTCTTGTCGTCATTAAGAAAAAGAAGAAAAAAAAGATGAACTTAATATTAAAACTTTTCGAACAAATCAAATATCTCATAAAAGAAATCTATCGTTACTGGTATCGTTTCTTTCCAAGTTGGAATGCTAATTAACGATAGTAGATAAGATCCAGACGTATCGTGTAGTGCAACACGTACGAGAGATAAAGCGATTTCTACGATTTTTTTATGTATTATCTTATTTCTTATATATTATTAATTTTCTTAAGTATCTCTAATCGTTTCTTTCTTTCTTTTCTTCCTTTTTTTTTTTGTTTCGTTTTTTCTTCTTTCTATCGTTTTATCACCACAATATAACAATTTATTATTAAGGTACAAATCATTATCGTACTTCGATCGTAACGATCGATAATAAATTAATTATTATTTTTACTAATAGATAATCAAAAATATATAAATAAATAAATAAATAAATAAATAAATAAATAAATAAATAAATAAATGAACAAATAAATAAATGAATAAATATATCAATATATACATATACAAATAATTATAATATATATATATATATACATATATATATATATGTATATATATATATAATTGATAATTATATATAATCTAATAATTAATTCAAATTAATGATTGTTCGCAATGAAAACATGGACAAGTGAACACAAGGGATATAAATAGAGTTATGCGCACACAATAGTGTGCGGGCCTATAATTTAAGTTACTCACTATGTGAATACCCAGTGATTAGGCCAATAGAACGTGCTCTTTCTCTCTCTCTCTCTCTCTCTCTCTCTCTCTCTCTCTCTCTCTCTCTCTCGCTCTATCTATCTTCCCTTCTATCTATGGATTACACGCGATGATAACCTACAAAGACTAATTTTTCCTTGTCTCTCTCTCTTTATTTTCTCCCCTTTTTCCCCCTTCCACCCCCGCCCCAGCCCCCGTTTAACTATTCGCCCACATAGAAAACATTGTAATTAGTTCATTTATATTTCACGCGAGAAATAAAAGTATCCGAACACGATGTTCGTTAACCATTGTGCCATGGAATCGTTATTTTTATTTCTCGTGTGGGAGAGTGAAAGAGAGAGAGAGAGTGAAAGAGGGAGAGAGAGAGATATCACAAGTGTCGTAAATCTCATTGATCTTGCTTCAGATTCGAATATTTGAAAAATAATTGTCCTTGATCCTGCAAACAATCACTAAATATTATTTTATAACGAGGACATTGTTCTTCCTTTTTTTTTCTTTTCTTTTTCTATTGAATTTTCTATTTTTGTACGAAACGGATATAGATTTATGTCGTTGTTAAAAAAAAACAAAAGGAAAAGTTAGAAAATTAATTATCCGTAATATGCGCGTGCGTGCGCACGTGTACGCGCGTGTGTGTGTAAAAAAAGAAGTGACTTTTAACTGAAGCAACGTATGTATGCGAGAACGCTCGTAATCGATAATTTAGAGATTCGACGAGATTTTCATTCTTTTCACTTATTTTTTTTTTGTTTTTCTTCTCTCTCTCCCTTTCACTCTTCATGACAACGAGCAATGATTCCATGAGTTAAACGTAATAACGAAAACAATACCATAATATATCGTAAATTATTATAAATTTTGTGGTTCGATAAATGAATATAAAAAAGAAGAAAAAGAAGAAAAAAGAAAGAAAAAATATCTATCGTTATCAATCGTAATTATTATTTTTTGCGCCTTGAAATATGCAACACTCCCTATTAATTCGATAAAATTGCTTGCGAGCGTCATCTCTTGGTAAAGGAGAAAAATATTCTATTTTCTTTCCCTGGTTGCATGCAACACGCTTTACACTCGACCACGTAGATAAGTAGGTAGGAGGAGTTGGAAAACATTTTTTTCATTGATTTTTTTTTAAAGTCAGACATAACCTAAAAATATTTAAGAAATGAAACTAAATAAGCAAAAGAAAAGACCAACAGGAAAATAATCTCAAAAGGAATAAAATTAAAATGAAGCGAACCAATAGTAGAGAAAGGAAAAGAAAAATTATAAAAAGAAAGAAAAATGCATAACCTACTCGGAGACATAGCTAATAAAATAAAATTTACACATACACGTTTATATACATATATATGTATATATATATTTTTTTCAATATATTTTCAATTATTAATTATCATTAAAAACTTATTTACTTTATGATTTATTAAAATTTTATTATTTAATTGTTTGTACGTATCATTTCATAGAAATATATATTCATATATTTATTATAAATTGGTATGTATATGTATAAATATATATATATAGTAAAAATCGTGTTTTTTTTATATTTTATTTTCTATTTATTTACTTTTTTTTCTTTCAAATATAAAAGTATTAACAATAGGATATGGTGGAATAAATTCACCTGGTATAGTATCCACGTGTTAATAAAAAATAGGGTGGCGTTAATGCCTTTTGTTTTTCTACTAGGTTGTCACGGTAACTCGAACGATCAGCAAGCTGCAAGGCCAAACACATGACTACCCTGAACACGTTACGTACTACGCATATAAACTACATACGTATATATATCGCGTATGCTTCCTTTCCGTGGCACTTAATGATAACAATACCGTACCGAGATTCGTTAAATTATATGAAAATTGTCAACGTCATCGAAGACTCGAAATAAAGAAGAAGGTGGTGATCGATAGGCGCGGATCGTTTATAATTTCGACGGCAGGATATTTTTTCGGTGTACCCGTTCAAGAGGACAAGAAGTGGTCCTCGCTGGTTTTGGAAAAATTTTTCAATCAATCTACGTGCAGGACCCTTTGTGCTCAACCGATTCGACCCGAAAACGATGGACTCCCTTTGAAGCTCAGCAACGAGTTACATGCTGGAAGGAACATGTTGGTTTTTTTCAAGGTAATTATTATATACAAACGTACGTTGCTTCTCTCTCTCTCTCTTTTTTCTAATCGATCAAAAAAATAAAATAATCTTTTCGATCGTTCGTTCGTTCGTTATTAGCTCTCGGCGTCTATCGTTACGGAAGAAATTTTCACGATTGGGTACAAGTAACTTCGATAGGATTCGATGAGGGTTCCGCCCTTATAGAGGTACTAAGAATTATACGTTCTTTTTTGTTTTTTTTCTCTTTAGTACAAAAAAATATCACCCGAAATAACATGTAAATGACAAGAATTATACTTTCTTCATTAATCTGAAGAAAATATGTACAAATATTATATCTATGTATATGTATGTGTATGAACCGTTGATATTGAAAGTGGGGCAAGTCAATTTTACTTTTATATCGCTAGATATTTAATACTTTGGATTTGAATGGGTTTTAAAAATATTGTTAAACGGTAATAGACTTATTTTATATATATATATATATATATATATATATATATATATATATGTTTTTGCAATCTCGTTTCTGTGTAAACTTAATATGAAATCAATGGTTAATCCGTGTTTTAGGTGAATAAAAATCGTGGTTTCTGATAATGCGCCGATGTTATTTTGTCTCAACTTCAATAGCAATTTCAATTCGTCGAAAACGTTGATTTTCATCGAATGAAATATAATTGTAATAACATAATTATTTGATATACTTTATCTATTTACTTATCTATTTATTATCTCAACGTTTTGTACTTCTTCCGAAAAGCTACGATAAAACTAAAAACAAGAAAATTGGTAAAAATATCTATAAGCAGTAAACGGACTTGTTTTATATATATATGTTTTATTTCGTGATCTCCTATCCGTGTAAATTTAATATGCGATTAATGGTCGGGTGAAAAAAACAAGACACATGACTTTTGAGGCGTTACTTTGCCTCGTTTTCAAAATCAACACGCAACGAATGTAGTCATACGAAATAAATTACTGGTAACAAATTTCCTACCGATATTAAAGGCTATTTATCAATTGATTCTAATCGATGAGAAACAGAAAAAAAAGAAAAAGAACACATTTTTAGGGTAATTATGCGAAAAAGAATTAGCTCGCATTTCATTTTCATTTCTTTATCTTTTTCTATTTTCAAAAAAATCTACTTGGCCCACCGTAGAAATCAAAATCGTCGGGCTCGCAGTAATGCAATGTCTCCCTTCATACAGAGGCGCCCTCCTGTTGTTGTTAAGAAAATTACAAGAGCTAAAGGTCGAATTGATATTTGGAGATGGAATGTTGCAATGGCGGCCGACTCTCGAGGAAATTCGTGCGAAAATATATTCCGGGATACGACGTTCCCTGTCAATTCCAATGAACTTTCGCGTGGTCGATAACGTCGAGAACGCAAAATTTAGCAACCTAGTTCATAAGAGTGCATACTTGATCGGCGGAGTTTACAAGCAAGCCGAGATTGCGTTAAATGCACCGGAATCCGTCAGGATCAAGTGGTTGAATTTGGCGGCACCTGCTACGATCGATATTGGCGAAAAGTATGTACGTAGGTCCACGTATCCGTATGCGTAGACCAGATCTCTCATTCTAGAACTTGTCTCCACCTTTAACAGTTCGTCGTTAATCAATATTGGATGGTTGCATAGAATCATCCCCGAATTTTCATAGAAACCATTTAGTTATTAGATAACGGAGTTATTTGTGTGATAATTATTTATTACATCGAATAGATAACGTTACTTTATTTCAATTTAACGTCAGATATTGTTCGGATAAGTCCATTCGTGAGTAAGAGTAGTCATTAAGAATCCAGATTAAAAAGATGGATTTGCAGATAGGATAGGCAGATAGGCGCGAGCGTTGGGATAAAATATATTCAAATCGTTTATTTCGACCGAAATTTTGCTCTCCGGAAAGTCAAAAAGTGTTTCGAGAATTTTCGAAATGGTTTCAATATGAAGGAATGGACCCCGCCCTAGACGGCCTTCTGGCATCGATGAAGACATTGTGCTTGCCTCGATGGAAAGAAACTCAAGATTTAAAACTGAAAATATTGCTGAGAGGCTGAATATCGATAATTCAACGGCATTTCGTCAGTTAAAAGAGATTGGAGACGTTGCTATGGGGCAGACTTATCCATTTGGGTGTGGCATTTCCTCACTACAAGGAATAAGCTAACCCGTATAGGTGTGGTTCCTTCTCAACAAACAAGAGCCTTTGTTACTACGAATAGTAACAAAATTATCGAATGAAAATTGAATTCTCTAGAAAAACTTATATCGAAAAAGGACAGGGGAAAAAAGAAGTTGAAGGAGCAGAACCCGTAAAGGGTGGCTTGCATCCAACGAGGGTGTTGCTATGCGGTAGCTGGGGTTGCAAGGGCATTTTGAGCTGCGCCGCCGTGGTGGAACGAGCAGTGTGAGCAACAAACCAGAAGAGCCTATTCGAGAAGAACGTCCGATTTTGGCCGATCAATAAAGCGTCATCTTCCACCATGGCGACACTACGTCACACAACGGTCGCTGCGAAGACTACACGAGTTGCTACGGGGAAATTCTCCAGTATCCACCATATTCTATACCAGTTATCGCGCTTTTAGATTTTTATCCGTTCCGGTCTTTCGAAAATTGTTTCAATGGCAAGAATTTCAATTTCGAGGAAGTCATCGGGAACCACCTTACAAATTTTTAATCAAGAAATTAATGGAATCGACAAGCTTAGAGATCATTGGAAAATCATTGTGGAAAGGAATGGAGACCTTATAATCTATTAATAAAAATGGTTTATCTTGAAAATATAATTTATTTAAGTTAACATTTAAATGCGCACGAACTTATGCAACCATCCAATAAAATATCTCTCGAATACGATCGTTGCTACAAACCAATGTTGCGGAAAGGAAAAGAAACAAAAAAAAAAAAAAAGAAAAAGAAGAAGAAAAAGACAAAAAAAGAAGAAAATTTTCCTTCTATATGCCAACAGATTAAAGGTAGCATCTCCTAGTGATTGGGGTGTGGCTTTCAAGGAAGCGAAACAATGGGCGCAGGAGGTGAGTATGGCCAACATTAAAGATCGATCGATAAAATGAATATAATAAAGTTAATTCCAATGGTTGCGATTGCGCAGGTCCAAAAATTACGAGGGGGCGTGGTCAAAATGTCTTCTATTAGGATCGATACAGGAACAACCAGGAACGATTTGGAATCGGCACCTCGACGTTATTAGGAACGTTTGTGTGCGGATTCGAGGGTCAAGGCATCTTCGAGATTGGTGGCTTTCGTTGATTTTTTATCGTTTGCCACGAAGGAATTGGAAAAGAGGCCGCACAATGTCGAAAAGATTGGATTGGAAATGGAAGCTCTTGTTGGTCTTGCTAAAGTGTTGGCTGCTTGGACGAGCGAAAAATTGGGAGGTCGTTTGATCATCCTTACGGATCCATCAATCAATCCGTCATTTAAATCGATCATTTTTGTTTTTGTAACCCCTTCTTCTTCCTAATTTTTTTGTTTTTCTTCTAATGCCGTAAGAGTTAACACGGCATACTTGGCTTGGAAAGATTTGGCCGATCGTTTGAACAAGCACAAAGCAGTTGTAACGCGTCAATTGGAGGATACCAAGGTTACTCTCCGACATCGTGGTAGAGCGTTACGCGATAAGATCGAAAGACGTGAGGCGAGATGATTGGTATAGCCCGACGTTGTCGTTATCGATTGGATAACGTGAATGACAGATCGTTGAACTGAGTTGACGGAACAAAGGTATAGCCTTGGGATCGATTGTCAAAGGATAGGAATTGATTTGAACGATATCGTTGAAAACGATACGATGAAATTAAGGAAACTCGAAGGACAGTTGGACGCTGAGGAATCGAATTGCCATTTTCAGGCTGAATTCCTCGAGGAACTCGATAATCAAAGGGCCGAGGAATGGGCGGTGGCAAGAAGGAGATTACCGAGACTGCACGATTGGCTTGACTCTTGGGAAACGAGGATACGTTCGCAGTCGAACGTTGATTCTGATTCCAAGAACGACGATGTAGTAGTTGGATCGTTGGACGGATCGATTATCGAGGCTTTCGTTGGTAAAAGGTTACGCGAAATCAGAGATGCTATCGATTGAATACAATTAATTCACGGTGACGAGATAGTCCGAGAAACATTGGACAGAATTGAAAATTATCCTTTATTGAACGACGTTAAAAATTTACGCGATTTGACACTAGGTTATGTACTCGATACCAAAGACAAGTTAGGCGACAGGAAGGACCTCGCGGAATTCGTCTTGAGTGCGATGGCCAGGATCTGACGCCGAAACTAAAGGAACACCGTGTACACGTCATCGTATTTTTAAATATTGCCTCGTACGGTGGCGGTACTCATCCATGGTGTTCCGTTAGTACGACGAAAGATCCATCTACCGAGGACGTCTGATCGAGGTCGTTCGATTGACGATATACCAATTGCCCTTGCTGCAAGCCGGTGATCACGGCACTTGTATAACACAATGCAGCAAGGCCAAATTGGCAACGACCAGAACCATACCGATGCAGGTAAGGATAATAACTTATTTGGGATTAAATTAAACTAAACGGGGATCGTCAAGGATGAAAATTTGTAAAGGGGTAGGGTAGGGAAGGGAGGGGAAGGGAAAAATATAATACATAAATAATTAAATAATATATAAATGTAAATTATTAAATTGAAAGTTTTCATCCTTCGGCTGTCTTGCATTTACAAAAATATGATAACGTAAAGCAGATAACGGAAAACTAACTTAAGGGGAAATTTTTGTTTACAGGTTGACGGGGAAGCCTGCAATTGCTGCCGTCAATAATAAATCTAAACAAGCTCAACCAAGCGACGATGCTTGCGAAAAGAAAGAACACGGGGAAACACAAACAGTCGTATTGGAAAGATTAAATTTACCGGTCATGAGGATAAGAATGACCGATTATGTGGCATATTATCAAGATTAAGAGAAATTGGAGAAGGTAGCAGAATTGTTAATGCCACAACCATTGAATCTGGATGCGGTGACGGATTTGGTGACCCTAAGAAATATCTTAGGGAAGAGCCGCAACATGGAAATCTGCTGCTTCCTCGATGGTAAGTATTCAAACATTCCGATAAACTTTTTTCTACCGGGTATTTCGGGTATATACGTCCGAAATATGTATACATATACAGGGTGTCCGAGAATCACGGAGATCAAATTCATAGTATTACCGAGGTCAAACGAATAAAAAAAATAAAAATAAAGAAATAAAAAAAAATAAAAAAGAAAGAAAGAAAATGTTCATACGAACTCTCGCTTTATTGAAAAAGATACGCGTATGAGATTTATTGCAGTAATGTGTGTTACAATTTTGGTGCTCAACCCACCCTCTTCTTTTACAAAATTTTTTGGATATCCTGTATGCATGTCCTATAAACAAGGTATTTCAGCTAAAGGAGGCCGCCTATAAAATACATAATATATATATAAATTATTCATAACATACCTCTTTTTAAATCGTTCAAAGTATGGATAAGAAAAAACAAAGAAAATATTTAGACGGCCTCCTTTAGCCGAAACATCCTGTATATTGTTGTACGTTATAATAATGGATATAATTATCGTTATAGAAGGGAACACATATATATAAATTTGTATGTTTTTTTGTTGCAGGTTGCACAGCGGAAAGATTCTTCAGAATGGACCGTGCCCAAGAACAGTTACATTTTGTTACCGACGTTGCCGCCGATATTGTTTACATTTTCGAAGAAAATAATCTGGTTGTGCCACCAATAGAAAACGAAATGACAGTGATATAGGAACAAGAAACGACTCATCCTTCTCCTAGGTAGATAAAATAAAAACAAAACAAAACGAACCAATACTAAAACAATATACGATAATAACGTCGATCGTAAACCAAACGGAATTAAAATAGTTAATCAAGAATTCATATTCGTAATGAACATAGTCATTAATCGTTCAAATAATAGAAAGAATATATGATATACAGAAGAACGACAACCAAGCGATAAACCGGCCGTGACTATGCCAGGAGGTGGCCCAAACGATGATGACGGAAGATCGACAATTGTCAAAGAAATGGAAAATCAATCGAACGAAGATAAAAAAATCGCTGTCAAACCATCGACCGATAAAAACGGCAAGGGGATGATGACGTTAGAGAAGGAGAAGGAGAAAGAGTAAAAGAAGAATAAGGTGGCGGAGGAGGTGGTGGCGGAGAAGGTGGTGGTGGAGGAGGAGGACAGGGTGGAGGAGGGAAACGTCCAAACGAAGTTAAAGAACGAGTTCGTCGGTGTAAAGGAAGAAGTGGAAGCGGCAACTACGCGCGAATCACGAAGAAGAATTATTAATACTGGAGCACGTAAAAAATCGTCGGTAGCAATCAAAGGAAAGGAGGTGGTGGTGGAGGAGGTGGTGGCGGAGGAGGTGGTGGCGGAGGAGGAGGAGGAGGTGGAGGTGGAGGAGGAGGAGGTGGAGGACAAGACAAGAAAACAAACATCAAAACAAGACGGCAATGGTGGCGGAGGCGGAGGAGGTGGTGGTGGTGGTAGTGGTGGAAGTTCGTCGAAAACGTCATTAAATTCGACGAACGGGGAGGGCTCTATTAGCCGAACGTCCTTCACGTTTAGAAGGTAAATAATTATTTTATGTTACAATTTATAAAGTAAACAAATTATTTCGTCATTCGAATGAGCGTTAAATCTTCTCCCCCTTTCTCTCTCTCTCTCTCTCTCTCTCTCTCTCTCTCTCTCTCTCTCTCTCTCTCGACGATTCGTTCATACCCCTTGTTTAAATCATAAAAGTAGTTGCTCGAATTTGATTTTCTGTCTATACTGCTGTTTGTGTATGTCTGTCTGTTTTTGTTTCTAATGTATGGTTTTGTTTTTCTCTGTTTCAGTCCTCGAGATAGGCTCTTTGGTTTGAGCTTGGACGTTCATCCGTTTAACACCGGCCTACTCGAGAAGACTTCTGATGGCATTCTAAATGCCGCGAAGATTGGCGATATTCCCTTTTGTCCATCGACACGGCCGGACAAACGGCGTTACATCTGGCAGCTAGATACGGACATAAAAATATAGTCCGTTATCTAATTGCCAGTGCTCCACTATCCATCATCGACATCGTTGACAATGACAAGTACGTATGCATTTCATTAATACCGATTATGTGTCCTTGTGTGCGCGTACCTATCATGCGTATATATGTGTATGCATATATTCTTTCTCATATTTCTTTCGAATTAATATTAGAAAAGAAAAAAATATATATATATTTATTTAAACGACGCGTTGTATGCAATTAGAATATTGTTAATTGTTCTTTTAAAATGGAATGAGACAAAATTATATAACTCTAAAATAGCCGTTCGTTCACTCGTATGAAATGATTTCGCGTATGATCGTCTAGTTAGGTAAACGTTGTGTCACAAAGTTCGATCCTTACTTATGTTTGTTTTTCTGTTTTATACTATTTTTCCAGCCAGCAAACAGCGCTACACAAATCTGCACGGTGCAAGAAACGTCTAATCTGCAGCATGCTGGTTGCCGGTGGAGCGATGCTGAATGTGAAGGATCGTCACGGCCATACAGCCAGAGTTGGCTTTAATGGCGGAGGATCGTGAACTTGCGGCGTATCTACAAATTAAGTTTAGGTGTTGTGTAAATTTATCATTTTTGTAATGCTTTCTTATACACATACATACGCACATAGATGTGTACATGCCCGTGTTATCTGTTAAACCTAATTGTTCTATGTTTCAATTTCTTAAAAACTTTGTTTTCCAATTTCTTAAATATCTCGCGAACTACTTTGTACGTGCGGAAAAATAAGGGAGAAGGATAAAGGATAGTTATTCAATAAAATCTGAAAGCTTTCAAATTTTGACGGGGTATTTTAACGGGACGTCGAGTCTACTTAGTGAAATTGTTTAGGGATAAATATAAATAAAAGGAGTTCGAAGTGGGTGGGGGTGAACACGCGCCGGAGCACAGATATACGTAGCACATAAATAATATGTACACACACACACACATGTATATATATATATATTTATTTAAGCACAGTATAAGCTAATTTCTCGAAAAAGTTTACTAATCGATAATAATTATTTGAAACTTTTTTGTCAATTAGGTCAAGAACAGTTCCAGTTAGTCGCGGAAGAAAAATAATTGAATGAATAATATGTTAACATTTTGCGTGATATTAATGAACAATTGGATATAAATAATTTTTTTTTCTTCCGGTTAATAAAATAATAAATTCAATTTTTCTCGGGGCTATCCTTCATATTCATCAGACGCGATAATTCAAATAATAATTAAATACTGATATGTGTGTGTGTGTGTGTGTGTGCTTATATGAATATTGATCGATGAATAATACAAGACCGTTGATGATTCGATGAATGATATCGTAGTTAAGAGATTTTAGAACGCGAAATTAATAATTATCGATATATCAGAAAATCCGTTGTCAAATATATCGACAATCGCGTCGATTGAAATAGAATATCTTCGATAAATAATTCAAACGTTTCTCAAATAAATCGCAACGCTACGTCGCAACCAAACGTTACGATTTTCGCGAGGACAACCGATTGGGAGGGAACAAACGAACGTAGTACGTTGAGAGTCACTGTAAACCGGCACGTCGAGCCAATCTCTGCCTTCGTCACTTTTCCTATCGTAATAGGAATGCGAAATTCTCCTTTCGTTATCCTTATCGAACGAATATCGTTCTGGTAGATACGCAATTTGACAAATTGGCGCGACCGTGATCGGTGCGTCATTCGCATCCACGTCGATCAAGTTACCATCTTTTATCAGCGCTCCTGTTGGTTTACAAAAATTGTCGATCGATTCCATTCTTCGCTTTTTAATCGACTCTTGTACGATCGATCGATCGATCAAAAAAAAAAAAATAATAAAAGAACAAGTAAAACGTATCACAGAGAAACGATCGAGATAAAATAATCAAGAAGATATATGCTGGGGATTATTTTGGGCTCCCCCAAAAATATTACAAATCCGGATAGTTGGTGACAATGTATTGCTTCGATGTTCTTTTCTTGTTATTTTTTTTTTTGCTTTGATATACCTGATATAAGAAGTTCCTCGACAATAACCGAGACCTTCCACTGTTGTTCGGACTTACGATCGCCGATCCAATTAGCCCGAAGCCGAAGATATTCGAGTGGATGATTGATCTCGCGAGCGGTATGTTGTTTCAAGGCCGCCAAAAATGCACCCGGACGTCTACCGAGGCCTGATAGATCGACGCGAAACGGGAAACTGTTAGCTACGTTGCAGGTCGATTCCAATATACGATATCTCGTTAATCTCTAATCTCTAATCTAAGTAATATAACTTAAATTATATCGTTGATTAAATTGTTTTGTTTTGTGTAAAGAAATTAGTTATAAAAATTTATTGGAAAACGACAGTAATTATTACTAGACCTGATAAATATATATAATAACAGTATAATGTTGTCTGTTATAGACGGCCTCCTTTAGCTGAAACACCCTGTATGAAAAAAAAAATATCTATGAAAAGAAATCCTTGAATTAGATATTAAACGTTATAACTTTCAAATATCATTTATCTTACTCAGAGTCCACAATTGAAGAGTATAAAAAGTGTTTTCAAGGAAATCAACATGATCACAGTTCCCAATCTCATCCTTCCTCCCGATTGTCTTCTTCTTTGGAACATATTTCGAACTTTATTGGACAACATTATGTTGTAGAGTAACACGTCACATTGTAATATACTGTTGTGCTGACTTTAACGAATGAAAGTTACAATCAATTTGAGTAGCAAATCCCGGTTTATACATTATTATCTGGATAAACAATAAGTCTGTTAATTGTCCTTGCATGTTTAAACATCTTGAAATTTAAACTTCCCTTAGTTTCATTCTGATTCTTTCTGAACACATTCTTTTATTCACGATTAAAACTTCTGCTCTCAAACATTTCTATTCTCTGTACTATTTGTTATTTCCATATTATTATTATTGATCCCGATCTTTCATTTAACTTCGTTTTTACGATACACCGTGTTAAATATTTTCGATTTTAAATTGAGATTTGCTAAATAAATGATCGGACAGACACCAACATCCTTTTCATTAAAATTAAATTTATCTCTGGAAACATCATTGTTGAGATAAAATCCATCGTCGATTGAACCATAAATAAGTCCTCATAATCTTTACCCTCATCTTCAACTTCATCATCTTCTTCTACTTCAGCATCGGTCAACGGATTTTCCTTTTTAGAATCATCGTTAATCTTCCTAAGATTTTTCTTATCTATTCTAATTTCACCGATGTTATTGAAATAAATACTATGATCGTATCTAGAATTTGATAAACGAGTGCTAACCAAATTATCATTAGATCAATATCATCTACGTCAATTTCTTTCGACGGTATTAAAACACGCACACCAGGAAGAATCCTCGATGATTAGTTTGTTCGAAGTCATATTCCGCCTTGACTCATGCTCATCGTCCGGCTGACTTTCGATAATCTTTCTGACCTCGATCGATTCTATCATTTGGCTAAAGCTGTTAATCTTTCGATCCTTTGAAAAACGTACTCTGTTTTCTCACTCCACCATTCGAATAGATCTCTTTGAAACATATTGGTCCCGTCAAAGCTCGTTGTTTAATTATAAATTTAATCTCTCCATTATAAATTTTCTCTTCTGCTTCTTCCTCCTTAATATCGATTACATAATGAACAAGGTATGGATCCTCATGAATTATTTAAAAGTAGGGAAGATGTATGGAAAGGAAATGCCAGCTCTTTAAATTTAACACTAATTTTACTAATACTAATCTTAGTATAATAGCGCTGGCCTTGACTGAAACCTTGTAATTTAATCTGTGGTCTCCATGCAGATGATATATAGATATGTATTTTTCTTTTCCCTTCTTTTAAATTCGAGCTATGCCAAAGCCTTGACGTCATCGCCGGTTAACTATTACAAAACATATCGTTAAATTCCAAATGTTAAAGTACATCGTTTTAGATGATAATATTTGAAAGCGTTAGAAATTAGGAGCTTGACATTTCATTTGACGTTTCCATTGAAGTATTCTATACGTTATTTTATACGTCTTTAAGTATGAAAAATCAAAGGAAGCATTTGCAACACATAATGCTGCATTGTTTTATAAAGGACAACAGTGCTCCACTTACAGCAACTAAGTTTTGCACCGTGTATGGGTGTAAGCCGCCGCCTATTCAGTACGAAAATGGAACTAATTAATGCTATGATTCCAAACTTGCGATTTGTGAATTGGCGAATATTTTAAACATTCCGCGAACAACAATGCATAATAATCTTACAAATATCGACCATGTCAATCGCTCTGAAGTATTCGCATCAGTTCAAAAACATCCAAAGATCTATTTTTAAAGAGATTGGTTTCTGAGGATGAAACATGAATGGTCTTCTTTTGTGATATTGCCAACAGATTATGGTATCCAAATATTTAACATTGGGACGATTAGAGGGCTCTAGAAATAAGAAATATATTGAATGTAGTGGTAAAATATGCAGTAATGGATTTATACATAGGCAGTAGAAACGACCATATGAGGTCCCGTAATACAGGGCCTTCACACAACTAAATAAATTTATGTTACATAATAAATTTAATGTAATATCTGTCAGCCCATTAATAAATTTTATATTTAAGTTTATTACTATATATCAATCTGATTAGAGTATTTTTTGCTACATCATTTGTATAAACAGTTGAAGAAAAAAAATTATATTGCCTAAAATTGATTTACTTTAATAACCTTCACCTTTGATGTTTCAAGTAGCTTGAGGCTGAGTCCACCTACAACTATATATTATACTTTTTATCAATATTTTCATACTTACTGGCAAAGAAATCAATAACTGCTGAATATATGGACTAAGATACTCCATAAAGTCCTTCCATTGAAAATGAGGCTAGTCACTATCCTTTGTTAGCTCATTATTTTGTTTAATTACTTAGCATGTCACTTGTTTCGCATCTATCTTAAACATATTAGATGCAACTGTTCTTAATATTTTCCAACCAACTTTTCCAATGTTTGATAGAATCTTTTGCTTCTTTGTGTACCTGTTTAATAGATATTTTAAGCACTTGCTCTGGCAAGAAATTTGCACATGTGCCTGCCAAAATGGTCGATTGCAACTCATTGCGAGGCATTACAGTGTTTGAAGCCTTATAGAAATTAGAAAAAGATTTATATCTTCTAAACTAATTAATATTCAACATAGGTCTTCTAATAGTTTTTCTTAAAGAGAATATGAAGACGCATCGATTGGTGATAAAATTATTCAAATATGAACACTAAATTTGTTTATTAATAATCTTGCAAAGTATGGTATTTTTTAAAATAGTCTGGAGTATTTAATGCTACAAGGGATTTCTCATATTCTCATGTAATTTCACTACGTTTCTTCTGTTTGACAGACACTTTACACCTTCTTTGTGGTTTTTTTTTTGGCATTTATAAGCTGAATATTTCTCGGGAAACGTCCCCATTACTTTGACAATTTTATAGAAATCGCTATCACTATCTATGCTATCTTGTTTTATTTTTGTATTTGTCAAAACAATATCGCTAACTTCACTGTCACCTTCGATTTTAGAATATAAATATTATAAACATTGATAATTTTATGCAATGAGGTACATTCAGAAACAGTGCTACGGCAAACAATCTCAGTTGACTTACCACGCAAGTCATTTTCATTTCTGTGATAATTACCTGCACACCTGTACACCATATCCTTGGCGATTTTGGGACAAAAGCATCTGGACTTGCATGGGACGACTTTCCAGCACAATGGTTAAACGTTTTGTTGAAATCTTTCTTCAATTGAACGCAGACATTACTCTTTCTTTTGGACGGATTACTTAGAAACAATTCTCTGAAAAAAAACGATGTAATAAAAAAAGTAGTAATATCAAATACTATTTCTTTTCTAAAAGCTTGTAATGATATAAATAAAAATGATAACCTTGCAGTTAACGGAAAAATAGCGTGTTATTTATATCGTATAATTCGCAATCAAGATATTACGAGTAAAATATTATTTTCTGATATATACATAGATAGTATGATTACGCAAATTGTTTTCTTGAATATTGGTATTAACTGAATATAATTGTTACACATAACGAAAATATATCATTTTAAAAAGCCATAAGATGAAACGTATCTATCAACCTATTTTTTAATTATACATTACATATAAAATTAAGATAACTTAACCTTACACTTCTAGCATTAACAGAGCCATTATTTCATCAGATTTGCATTTGTGGAAGAGATTATCACATGGCATTGGAGAGTAAAGGCTTATTTACACCAAACCGCGATTAAATTGGACAAGTTTTTTGTTTTTTTATTTTTATTTTTTTTAACAAATATTTTATCTCTACTTTTTTTCTTATTCTCTACAGTTTATAAAAATATATACTTATATAGTATAGCTTTTTAATTTAGAATACAATTGTTATTAAATATAATATTTATCACTGTATACAAATAAATTAATAATAATAAATAAATAATGAATCCTTTTAATTACTTTATTTTTGCAGAGAGAGAGAGAGAGAGAGAGAGAGAGAGAGAAAGGGAAATTGAGAGAATATAAAGTTGAGATATTTAATCAACAAAACAATTCAGTTTTCGATTTCCATGAAATGGAATTTAAAAATCACACCTAAGAAATAGAACCTAAACGATATTTATTTATGGAATAATTTATTAGTGGAAATATTTCATGGACTGTAAGAAAAAATGTTAACGAACTAATTCAACGAATTTCACGTTTCACGAAATGTATTAATCAATTAAAGAGATCTTAACCTATTAGAACCGATTCTTGTCTAAGAAGAAAATAAGAAAAAATGACGAAGGAAAAATTAATAAAATACCTTGGAAAATTAAATTCTTACTTTCTCGTTAATATTTCTGTGAGTAGATTTATTTAATATTTGAAAGAATGTAAAAATCATTGGTAAATAGTCGACGGGAATCAAGCAAATATAGATAAGCGAAAATAAACGTTAGACATAGACGAGCTAGTTCTATTTAACGATAACAAAAATCGTACGTCATTAGGTATCTCAGTGGATAGTTAATTACTTTACAAAGTTGTACTCATCATAGAATGTTTAATACGGAAGAAGGAGTAATTCAGAGTGGAAATAATAACCTCACGTGCAAATAAACGTGGCAAATGCATAAATACACGTTATTCTTACTGAAAAAGGCTTGAACACAGCGATTTGGTCTTTCTAGGAGTAACCATTCTCTGTATACCCCCACCCATAAACGTGATGGATGTGGTTGATGAAGAGTAGAAGGGAGAAGAGAAGTCATAATTTCATCCACGTTTTTTTATGGAAGACGTGTATAATATTCTTCTAATCAAAGCCTTTAGCCCTACTTTTTACAACTACAACTGAACGCATTTCGTCTTCTGTATACTCCTGTTATTTATTAATTTCATATTTCTTCCCTATCTTTTCGAGATTTTATTTCGCTTGTTTTCCTCCTAGAAAAACAAGCCAAAGAATATATATCTGGATTATCGTTCGGAATTATTAGATGCTCGAACATGGCTGGGTAGATAAGGCATGGATTTCCTAGAGAAGTACAAGTGTGAGATAGAAAGAGAGAGAGCGAGTGAGAGCTAGGTTGGCTAGAGAGTAAGAGGGAGACAGTGAGTGGTGTGATGGTATAGTGGCAAAGAATAAAAGAGGATGGATAAAGCTCGATTATATTCGCGATATTTACAATAGTTCTCGGTGCTGTGGGCCGATAGAAGAATTGACCTAATGAAGCCTCCTTATTTTCGTGTTATTTTATATATTTTTATTAGAATTTTGTCAATATTCTGTGTCAGGTATGGACAAAATATAAACTACAAAACGAGCGAGGAACGCTATCCCCACAATGCGTCTATCTTATCGGCATATAAGCTTTTGTGCTTATTATTCTCTCACATGTACAGGGCGTATAAAAAATATGTTTAAAGCTATCACAGGGGCATTCTATACCTTCGGATCCGTGGACATTTATGCTAAATTGACCTTGATCTCGAAATTGAAGGTCAAATTTTTTTTGTTTCTATCGTATATTATTTGTCGCGAGGATAGAAAGTGTCAAAGGAAGCATGGGTCAAAAGTGAACCGTTCACTTGAAAATGACTTTAGTTCCAATACGTCTCGGACTAACTTTATTTATAATATTTTTACATTTCACAGTTTACATTTCACAGGGCACAAAGAACCTCGTGCAAAATTGTTTTCAACGTCGAAATTGAAGGTCACAAAAAATAATGCGGCTAGATCAACAATTTAGTGATCAAGAGTTGATATTACGGCATTTTAATCCACAACGGAGACTGGGCCATCCTCATGTCCACTGGCATAAAGATGGGTCATCGCTCTTGCTCGTGCATATCCACTGATGGGCTGACATAGAATAGCTCTCGTAGGGTAGGATAAGGTCGCATGATAGTGCGAGGAATAATTCGAGAAGAAGGTCTACGATCTTATAAAATTCGACATATTCTGGCATTTTATCCAAATGATTATGGTCATCGACGAATCTTCTGCCGTTGGATGCTACATAAATTGCAAAACGAACAACGTGTGTTGTTTCCCGATGAAAGTAGTTTTTCGAGCTCTAGTATCTTCAATCGTCAAAATGGCAGAACATGGGCTTCTAGAAATCCTAATGTAATGATTGAAAGATTCAATCAAGGAAGTTCCACAATCAACGTATAAGTAGGCATCATTGGAGACAAGTCGCGTTCTAGCTTTCAGAGTGTACAGATTTACGAAGCTGAGTTCCGCGTAGTGTTTTGTTTACATGGCGAATATCGAGAATAAATACAATAGCAAGCCATTTCAATGAATATTTTTCAAATCGGTTAGGCCAATGGAGACAAGATCTTCGCATATCCTTGATCAGGGTACGCCAACATCAAAGCTGTTTCTGTTTTTCTGGCAAATAGTTACCTCTCCAAGACATGCAACTATACCTATCAACAAAAAACGACCAAGAGAAGACGACGGCAGTGAAAATGGGCATCCACGACCAGAAGCAGTACTTCCAACCGCTAACATATACTCAATTTTAAATTCAACCACAGATATAGATATGGCAGAAAATCGACTCTCACCAAAAGTACCTCCCCCCCAATTTATGTAGTTGACGTAATTGAGATCCAATCGAAACAAGAACGGCCGTTCCGTGTTGTTCTACGCAACGTTCATCACTCTGACGATTTGGATGATCTAACGGACGAATTTCAAGACCTCGGGCATGAAGTAATAAATATTAGTATCATTCGACACAGTGTTACTGAAAACCCACTGTCAATGTTTTATATCGACTTGAAGAAAAAACCAAACAATAATACTGTATATAACATAAGTCGTCTAAATAATGCTATAGTTAAAATTGAATCACTCTTAAAAAAAAAAAACAAATAGTTCAATGCAAAAGATGCCAAAGTTACGGCCACATCCAGAAGTACTGTAATTGCTTGACTCCGGATGTTTATGCCTAATAAATATGTAATAAACATATACTATTTATGCTCTAAAGATACGCAAATATGCATGAAAAATAGGCTAATATATAGGGAAGATATACAAAAATTAACGAAACATTTTGTAATTATTGTGACATATTGTAATTGGAGTTACAATAAATGACAAGGATTTTTTCCAAGTTGGATGATGTTAGTTGACGACGCTTATCCGTAAAAATTATTTTATATGCGGAAAACGATCGCTTCACGTCACACTATGTAAGCGGTGCGTACTTACATTTATTCCAGTAGATTTCTGTCGAATTTATTGGATCTTGTACGAATTCATCGTTTAAAATATTTGAAATTTGTATTAATTTCGTTAACCCAGTAGCATCGTTCCTGATGTCACTGAGGTAATCAAACTAAGCTACCTGAATTCGAAACACAGTGTCACATCTAATGCTCAACGAACAATTGAAGCCAATACAATTAATATACAAGTATGTCTTGATGTGTATCTATAATTAGCACAGTATTTACGTTATCGCGACTATACAGTCATGAGTTTCCTGACAGACTAAATTAATTCCATCAGAAAAATACCTCATATTAGCACGAAGTATATATAAAGGGCTAAGAACATATGCTATAACATATTGCATATGTTTTTAAACATAAAACAAAAACATGATGTCAACAAACTCCCAGACTTACTTGACTTCTTTATCATCAAGAATATATCTTCTCGAAACATCCAGGACTACTTTTCAATTGACCTTACTTCTTATCACTCTCCAATTATAGCGACAATAAATACAACAATCATTGAAAATAACTTTCCTATCTCCATATACAATAGTCACACAAATTGGGATAATTTCCGGGAAGCTTTCAACTCCTCAACCGTAGCATCACCACCATTAAAGACGAACAATGATGTTGACCATGCAGTAAATTACTTAACGTGCAATATAATAGATGCAGTTCGAGTCTCTACACCTAGGTTGGAATACTCGTATGACCACATCTACCCCGCATATATCATGAAAAAAATCGCAAAAATACGAAAGCTGCGTAGAACCTGGGGCAATATTAGATTACCCGAGGACAAGTATAAACTGAATATAGCTACCAGAGTATTAAGAAAATCTCTACGAAACTTTAAAAATGAAGGTCTCCAAAAATTTCTGATGAACTTAGCTTCCACAGCGGACTTTAACTATTCTCTCTGGAAAGCTACCAGGCGTTTCACTCGTCCAACTCATGACATGTCACTTGTCACTCGTCAAGACATTCCGCCGCTTCGCCAACCACTAGGTGGATTGGTAAGAAGACCAATAGACAAGGCAAACCTCTTCGCCTCTCACCTGGCTGATGTATTTAAACCATCTTCCTCCACTTTGCCCAGCGATAAAGAAGAAATTAGGAATTATCTGAACGTGCCTTTGGAATTGTCACCAGAAATCAAACCCTTTACGTCAACGGAGATCAAATTAACAATTGCAGCAAACGCAAATTCAAAGAATGTTCCAGGTAAAGATCTAATTAACGGGAAGATAATAAAGGAATTGCCAAGGAAAGGAATAGCATTAATAGCTTCCATATTTAACGAGGATACGTTCGCAGTCGAACGTTGATCCTGATTCAAGAACGACGACGTGGTAGTTGGATCGTCGGACGGATCGATTATCGAGACTTTCGTTGGTAAAAGGTTACGCGAGATCAGAGATGCTATCGATTGGATATAATTAATTCGCGGTGACGAGATAGCCGAGGAATATTGGACGGAATTAAAAATTATCCTTTGTTTGAACGACGTTAAAAATTTACGCGATTTGACACTAGGTCATGTACTCGATACCAAGGACAAGTTACGCTACAATGTCGATCGTATCAAGGTAATCAACGTAATATGTACACATATAAACATATATCATCAATCTCGTTCATACGACTCATCCTATCAGGAAATTACAAAGAGAGCAGCCGCGGAAAGTGATATACGTCAGGCCATATTAGAATTAGAATCTTGGGAGGCGTCGGCGGCACTTCAAATTTAACAGACGAGGGACAGTAAAGGTTCTATTATTAGTATAGTCGGTGAATACGGATATCTTTTGTCCAGGACAGGTATTTATTTGCCATCGTTTATTCGCTTATCCAAAAATAATTATCTAATGATTATCGTTAAATCTTTTAGCTTATTAATTTATTAAAAACTTTTCTATACTTTGATGGATTATAGTCGTTAGAAATAATATTACTTATGTACGAATCTGATACAGGTGAATTACGTCTTCTGCTGGAGGGTGCGAAGGGTGCGAAGGGATACGAGAGATTTGCTGTTAGGGCGACAAGGTGCGAGGGCAGCTTGTCGGAGATCGAAGAACGTGTAAAGATGTTAAGTGTCGTGCAAAGAAAATGGGTTTACTAGGAACCCATATATGGTAGCGGTGCAGCGCTAAACGATTCTGGGAAGTGGTTGAATACGGACAAGGAATTTAGGTATATTAAAAACGTTGAGATAACGATTAATGATCCTTAACAAATTTCACGATCTTACGAGTATTGATTTTTTCTTTCTTTTCTTTTTTTTTTAGATATCTCATGGTAGAGGTATCGCACGATCCTCGAGTATCATCCATTAGGAGATTGCTTTTGCCGGCGTTAATTAATTTGAAGGATTTGCTCGACAGATGTCAAAGAAGTCTCGACGCATTTTTAGAAGTACGTTATCTCTTCCCTTTTTTTGTCTCTTTTTTCTCCTTTCGCTAATTATTTCTTTCTCTTTCTCTTTTCTCGACATAGGAGAGAAGATCCTCCTATCCTCGTTTATATTTTTTGAGCGAAGAAGATCTCTTGGAATTAGTGTCGAATAGTGGCAAGGTATTGGAATCGCATCTACCAAAGTTGTACCAAGGTATTGGCTCGGTAATAAGGGATGATAATAACAGTTTGATAGCTGTAATATCACCGGAGGGTGAAGTATTAAATCTATCGAACGTTATCGATACCACCGAACCATTGCCAATATGGTTGAATAATCTTGAAAAGGTTATAAGGAACACCCTTCGGCAGAGTTTGAATAAATGTTTAACAGACTCATCACCCGACCCTTCGATTTATCCAACTTAGGTATTAACGACTATTTGATCAGTCTAATGATTCGAGTTTATAAACAAAATTTGGCATTTGAATAAACAATTTGGCATTTGAATAAGGAAGAACATTTGGATAAACGATTTGGCAATTTGAATAAACAAGACCGTTAGATAGGATCGTACGAGACAGTACTGTATTGTAAATTTATATTAAAATAAGAAAAAAAAGAAGAAAAAAAAACATTGTTACCTAACGTCCAGCAGTATCGTTTGTTTGGATCTAAACTATACGTCGATATTTCAGATACTATTGTTATCCGAGAGGATTAAATTCGCCGAACGCTGCGAGGCAGCATTGAAGGAGGGTAATTTGGGTTTGGAAAAGTTGATTGAATTTTTTGGTACTCAAAGGGCAAGATATAATGGTCTAGATGATGTCGGTGACAAATTAACGGTATTAAAGGCACGGGGTTTACTTCTGGTAACCGTTCATCATCTCGAGATATGTAGAACGTTATTGAATGCTATGGAAAAGGGTGAATCGACATCTTGGATTTGGTATAAACAATTGAAAACGTATAGAACGGTAAGGGTGTTTTTTTTTCTTCTTCTTAGAACTAAGTAATTTATTTCTCTCTCTCTTTCTCTCTATTATCTCGAAAAGTTCGAATAAAATTTTTCTTTTTTTTTCTGGTAATCTCGAAAGAACAAGGGCCCGATGGTAAAATGCGTCTCTGCGGCATTTCAATACAATTTTGAATATCGCGGTGCAACAGTCGATGTAGCGTAGACGTCGCTAACCGAAAAATGTTTCTTTGCTCTAATAAACGCGATGAAATTGGGCTTGGATGGTAGCCCAATCGGTCCAGCTGGAATTGGAAAGACCGAGAGTGTCAAAGCACTCGGTGGAATATTGGGAAGATTAGTGATCGTATTTAATTGCGACGAAGGTTTGAACGTAATAAATAATAACTCTTATATTCGATGATTAATATGATATTTTATTTTTATTTCTTCTTACTATTTATCAGGAATGGACGCCGGAAGCATGAAAAGAATATTACATGGTTTGATACAAGCTGGGGCTTGGGGTTGTTTCGACGAATTTAATCGTCTCGAAGAAGAAACGTTGAGCGCCCTAACTATGCTTATAAGACCGCTTCAAGAGGCCCTTAGAAGCGGATCAAATCAAGTTCAATTGGCTGATAAAATGGTCAATATTGACTCAGACTGTTGTTTATTCATTACAATGAATCCGACTAGCAACGAGTACGGTGGACGCCATAAACTTCCGGATTCGTTGGCGCGACTGTTCAGACCAATCGGCATGGCGAATCCGGATAAATTGGATATAATTAAGATGTTATTTGAATGTATTGGATTTATGGAATCCACCGTACTTGCTAATCGTTTGGTCGAAACATTCGATATATCGCAAAATATACTTTCGAAACAGCCCCATTATGATTGGGGCTTTAGAGCCTTACGATCTGTAATCGATACCATTTTACCAGCCAATCATCTTGACGAATCGTCCAGGTATGCCGATTCAAACAAATTAATTATTATCGCATATTAAACCTATGTAAATGTATGTAAATATTTTGTATATAAGTATATATGTGTAAATATTATTTTTTTTCTTCTTCTTTCTTTAATCAGGCTATTGATCGCTATTAAAGATTCGACATTATCGAAATTAACCGAGGACGATGGCAAAAAATTTCTCGATTTATTAGTTGACGTATTTCCAAACACCGATCATACGTCGAGCGAGGCGTCCAATGAGAAAAAGGATTTACGAGAAGCCCTTTTAAAACTTTGCGAGTCCGGTTATTACGCGAGTAATATCGTGGATCATTGTGTACAATTGTACGATCAATTGAAAAGTAGAACGGGCATGGCGATAGTTGGACCGCCCAATTGCGGAAAGACGATAATCAGAAAATTATTAGCGAAAGCTTTGCCGAAAATCGGTGAACCGGTTGAACAGTGTCTTATTTATTCAGGCGCGGTACCAAAGTCGACGTTTTTGAGACGCGTTGATCAGGAAACGAGGTATTCTAATATTCGTTTGAATTAATATTACGAAATACGACGATGATATACGTTATATATAGTTATTAATTTTTTTCTCTCTAATGTTTATTTATTTTTTAAGGGAATGGAAAGAAGTATTATTATCGAGTGCTGTTATAACAGCCGGCGAAAGTTCAACTTGGATAATATTTAATGGAGACGTGGAACCTGAATGGGCCGAAGCATTAAACTCTGCTTTGGATGACAATAGATTGTTAACATTGGCTAATGGGGTCGGTGTCAAACTAGGAAATAATATAAGGTAGAGTAATCCATAAAAAATGTATATATATATAAATATTATTTTCGACATTATCAAAGCGTTGACCGATTAAAAAAAAAATAAATAATTTAGTACAGATTCATATTTGAGACGCATAAGATGGCACGTGCCAGTCCGGCTACGGTTTCGCGATTGGGCGTCGGTCACCTTGGAACGATTAATCCCAGTTCGCTTCTGAAAACCTTTAATATCGGCCTGTTAACGTTTTGAACGATATGAAGACACACCTATCAACCTGTATCAATGAAATACTCAAAAGAAACAACTCGATACGATCGTCGGAATCCGGTTTGATTAATTCGGTTAATTATCATTTGCGTAAAGCGCATACGCAAACGCATCGTACGGAGGCTCTTATAGGACGATTTTGCGGACAAATAGAGGATCAAAACTTTAGAAACGAATTGGCATGATTGATTTATCAATTTACCGATTGTTGGTGTCCGGATTCCGAGAGACCATTCGACGTTATTTACAACGAAAAGACCGATCGATTGGAACCATTCATCGACGTCTATCAATCGAACGAGACGGACGACGGATCTGTTCTATTTTCAAGCAATTATCTTGTTGATATTATATACATATATATATATTATATAATATATATTATATATTAATCGTTTAATAACGATTGCGAGAATAGGATTAGTTCGATTGATCGTTAATGTCGACTTTTAGAGAACGTCAAAAGAGCATTGGCATCTATTTTACCCTGGATAGAAAATAATTATCCCGTTATATTACGAGGCGACGAGGGACTCGGAAAAAGTATCCTAATAGCTGTCGCTTTATCATTTATTAAAAATAAGGAGAATGCACCGTCGACCGTGATACAAGGATCGTCTCTTTACGGAGCGCAAGACCTTATCGCGCGTTTAAAAAGAGCCTGCGTATGTTTGGAATCATCCTCTAATGGGAGAACCTATAAACCCAGAAATGGTTCACGAATTATCCTAACGCTAAAGGATATACATTTAGCTTCCATCGCGATGCTGGTACTCTTTCCTTTTCCTCTTTTTTAAAGAAATAATCTTAATTAAGGAAATATCGAGAACGAACGAATCTTTTTATTTTCCGTTTTTTGTTTGTTTCGAAGGAACTGTTAAGAGAACTGACTCAGGAAAAAGGATTTCACGAGGATAATTTGGAACTCGCTCGAATTTCGCTAACGTTAATTTGTACCGCGGATTCTACCATTGCCCTACATCCGAGATTGGAATCTCTCATGGCAACGTATTATCTACCGTTAGTTTATTTTCATTTATAAAGAACCGATTAAATCATAAGTGGATCGTAATATTGTAATATCATTTAAAGGTCACCAAGTCCGAAAGAGATCGTTGCCATGTTGGAACTTCATCTTAAAGATGCGTTAAAACAAAGGGACGATTTAATGGGCACGTGGATCTCGAAAACGGCATCGGCTATGTTCGAAGCTTATCAGACAATCTACTCGTCCAAGGAATTTACTTCCTATTGGACACCGAAGAATCTCATTTTATGGGCCGATTGTCTTAGTTTTATCTACCTCCTGAAAATGTGGAGGACGCTATCTACTATCTCTTGGATACCGGCCGACGTTTATTCTATCCCAAGTAATTTTCGTTTTATTTTAACGTGTAGAAAACATAGTCGATCAACGAAAGAAGCGTATCAATTTGTTATTGTACTAACGAACAGATTAACGGCCAAAGCACGAGTTAAATGGGATTCCATATTGTTTGCTAAAATGTTACAAGTGAAAAATAATATCAACGATGTCTACGTTTGGAGGAACGGCAATAACGAGTTATTAACTATCGTCGAGGAAGAATGGAAAAGTAAGATAATGAATGCGGCTGGAAAATGTGCTCGAGGGCGCGAACCAATAAATGCAACGATTACCTCACATTTTTTACAAACGATTTCTGGTAATAATAGAATATTTCTTTAGATTCCGAGATAACGTTATCGATTGTAATCATACGCGGTGACATAAATTATCTGTAATTGTTTGTTAAAACGTATATTATATATATATATATATATATATATATATATATATATATATATATATATATATTATATATATATATATATATATATAATATATATATATATATATATTATATATATTATATATATATATATTATATATATATATATATATATATATATATATATATATATATATATATATATATATATACGACGCCTGTTTGTATGCAAATGGTGCTTCGTTAGCCATCGGTAATTGGTTATCGACCGAGAGTACGAAGGGTGGCCATTTGAAGATTTAATAATATATTACTGATAATAATAATTAATTTAGTTTTTTCAATGATAATTTACATAATTTATTTCTCTTTATATTACTATTATTTTATTATTATTATTATTATTATTATTATTTTACGAAACATTACTTGGATAATTTTATTTTATTTTATTTTATTTTTTTTATTTTCCGAAATATTTGGATAATTTATTTATGTTTTTATTTATTTATTTATTTTTTTATTTTATGAAACATTTAGATAATTTATTTTTATAGGTATTATTCCTTTTTTTTATTATATTACGAAATATTATTTACACAATCGAATTTCTAACTCTCTCTCTCTCTCTCTCTCTTTTCGATGTTACCAAGAGAGTAAGAAATTTCAATAATTTTAAACATATGCTACTCGATATTTATTGTATTTTTCTTTTTGTTTTATTTCTCCTCCCCCCCTCCAGATATTGTTAAAGGAAACACCTGAAATCGAGTCAAGAAGAAGAGTAGCTTTAGAAAGGGAAGAGAAACTTTCTGGCGAACGGGACGCTGCGCGAGTAGATTTGTTAGCCCAATTGTGTAGGGCCAGAGGTCAAGATCTCTTGCAGGAGTCACAAAATGGCCACGATGACAGTGGCGGCGGTGGCCTTTTAATTTCGTTGGAAAATACTCAGACAATGGCCAAAGAGACTTTACTTGCTCTAGAAGAGAGCCGACGTAGCCTCGAGGATATTTCTAAGATTTAAAACTCCATTTAAAATATCTTAAATACATTTCTAGAATCTCATCTATTCCGTTTCCCTAAGTAGTATGCACTCATATAAGTATTATAATGAAAAGGACGATTCTTTTTTCTTTTTCTTTTTTTTTTTTTTATAATCAAAGCATCGAAATGTTAGACGTGTTTATTGATTGATTGATTAATTGATTGAGTGATTGATTGGATTATTTACTTATTTGTTTTTTTATTTCGAATGATTTTTAAGGAGAATGGAGAGTCGCGAGGGACTCGCTAAATTCGCGGCTAACGTTTACAAGGCCGATTGTCTTCATTGACTTTATATGTTTTCTAAACGGAAGCTTTTACGGACATACATCTCGAAGCGGAGAGTACCAGATCGATAGCCGTTACCGAAGAGATCAAAGAACAGGACAGGCTGGTTGAAAAGAGGTCGATATCCGATCGATATTATCGTCTTAATAAAAATATCAAAATAGAAACGTACGCGCGACGAAATGAGGGATGGTCGATTCTCTTAGTGGTCCCTACATTCGTGTTTTTACAAATTTTCAAAGAGACAAATAAAAAAGAAAAATCTTATATATATATAAAATCTTTGAGAGTGGCTTTAGAAAAGATTTTCTTTTTTCTTTTTTTTTCACAATTTTTAATATAAAATAATTGAGGATTTAATTTACTAAATGTATAATCATTCTTTAAGAACCTTACGCTCACCCTTTATATTCAATTAAATCGGTTTGATATTATCCGTTATATTATCTTTCTTTTTTTCTTTCGGTTTTTACTACGCGATATAGAATAAAAAAAAAAAAGAAAAAAAATGAAATAAAAATGATCTCTCTTTATCTTTGGTTCAGATTAATCGCATTAACGGTGCATCACTGTACAAAGGCGGCATATAGAAAACATCGATTGCCTCTTGCACTTTACTTGGCACTACATTTAAATCCAGTATCGGAGATCGAGAGAAATTGTTGTTAGATAGCGGTCTAACAAATAACGAGGATAATATAGATTTTGAGGTGCCCGATGAACGTCGGCCAGCCGTGAAAGTATTGGCCAATTCGATGCCTCAGGTAATACATTAACACGATCGATCCGATTTATCGATCTATATATCAGTGTGTGTGTGTGTGTGTGTGTGTGTGTGTGTGTGTGTGTGTGTGTGTGTCTGTACGTATAGATCAAATCACAAATCGTTACTACGTGAATAACCAACAGTATTCAAAATTTCGCTTGTGTTCAATTCTGTTACATCTACGTATACACATCTATACACTTATACAAATATATATATACATAAATATATATATATATATATATATATATATATATATATATATATATACAACAGGTCGCTGGTAAAATGAAACATGTTTGGCTCGAGGATATTGGAAATGTCAACAACAACAACAGTTTGACACCAATTCAGCGCATACTTATTATCAAAGCCCTACGTCCTGATCGTCTGCACATGGCGCTCACGAAATTTGCTATCTCCCAATTGGGTGGGTTTATATAATAAAAACGTATTACACGTGAAACGTATAATATTATTAATGGGTTACCCGTTAACGTTTCTTTATCATTACGCGTTTGAATTAATGTGAAATATTTTTTTTTCTTTTTTTTTTTTTTATTCCGATGAGCGACCGCCTCGAATTGTTAGGAAGAATGTCAATGAATATAATAATAATAAGAAGAAGAAGGAGAAGAAGAAGAAGAAGAATAATAATATGAATAATTTACAAAGGTGTACGAGATCTGGCACCACCGGCGTGGACTTTAAAGAAGATTGTAGAGAACGAGGGTACGATTATGCCGATACTTTTGTTATTATCGCCAGGAATTGATCCTGGACCGGAATTAAAATCATTGGCCGTGAATCGTGGAACGTCGTCCGTCGTCTTCACCGAAGTCTCATTGGGACAAGGACAAGTCATTCAAGCGGAATTAGCATTAGAAACTGCCTGCAAGTAAGTATTTCGTTCGTTGACCCAAATTGTGCGTGTCGGATGTAAGAGAACCTCACTTGTATCGACTCTTGAGTTCGATTAGAAAAAAACTATTGAATTGCCAGTTTCGTTCGTTTCTTTTCTATTTTTTGTCGAGTGAAACACGTACCCCCACCCACCCTCTCCCAAAGTGCAAATATTTTGTTGAAATTATTCGAAGGTGTGCACAGTTAGATTTAAAGTTTGTACGAATCAATTAATAAAAGATAAGTGTTGAAATGAATACGAATCGATGAGCAAAACGAAATTAATTTGAAATTAATATAGATCGATTACAAAAAAGAACGAATGGATTGAGATTAATACGGATCAATTAACAAAACAGACAAATCGAAATAAATAAACGGATTAAAATTAATACGAATGTTAAGAAACTAATTATGCGTAATGTTATTTTAAATTATATTATATTAAAATTATTTGAAAATTATATTAAAATTAAAACGAATGTTGAGAAAGTAATTGTACATAATGTATGATCGATAAGCTCGCTCGAAATCTCGCGTATTATTAATCGGTTTGTATATATTGATCAATTTTAGAAACGGTAGTTGAGTGCTATTGAGCAATTTACAATTGGCCTTGACTTGGTTTCCTCGATTAGAGAGTCTATTGAGATCGCCGATGTGTACTACCGATAAACAAGCAAGTACGAGAATTTGGTTGACCACAGAAGAGTGTATTGGATTTTATCCTGGCCTAGCCGGATTATGTTTCAAGTTAGCTTACGAAGCCCCAGAAGGGGTTAAGAGAAATTTAAGAAGATCGTTCCAACAAATACAACAATTGGACGTTAACGATACCAACGACAATATAGTTTCTGTTGTCTTGGTTACCCTCGACCATACAAGAACAGCGTAAATACGTTCCACAAGCTTGGATAAAATCTTAAGAATGGAACGAGTCCGATTTGGGTGCTGCTTACGCTTTGATAATCGACAATTCGATTAATAAAATCGATCACGCAGAAAATTGGGAAACCGTTCGAGGATTGTTGGACGTCGCGGTTTACGGTGGACGTTTGCGGGACGATTACGATATGTGTGCCCTAAGGGTAATTATACGAGACGTATGGTCGAAGGATGTTATCGAGGGTCGTCGTATATTGGGTGACGCGATAAATGTACTCGATATATCGTATAACGATCCGTTGAAAATCGTGAAACGTTTGAAAGACGAGGATTTGCCGAGGGAATATTTTGGTTTACCTGCTAACTCTCAGAGAGCTTGGGAAAGG